>LR812522.1:8599169-8866669 GCA_903798195.1 Danio kyathit | reverse complement strand
ACATTTATCTGAACCCAACAAACATAGACCTGAGCTTTTATAATTCTCTACCTTAAATAAAAACTTTAAAAAAATTCTCATCTTCTCTTATTTTCGCCTGCTCTTGCCCATGCTATCCTTCTTGTATCTGCAACTCAAATATTGACATTTTAATTTCCTCCCCTTGTAGTTTCCAATTAGCCTTGCTCCTTCAGATCGGTTTATGCATGCATTTAACATTATTTATCTGAACCCAACTAACATACACCCGAGCTTTTCCTCCTTTAAAATTCTCATTGCCTTTTACTTTGTATACCATTTATGCATGTGTTTAACATTTTTATCTGAACCTAACAAAAATGTATGTTATTTTATTTTTAATATTCATTTTGCATTATAGTCTTGTTTTCATTCCACTATAAATAATCCATGCTTTTATTTTGTATAATGTTCATTTATGCTTTTAACATTATGTATTTGAACCCAACAAACAAACTCCTGATATTTTTCTCCCTGAAAATTCTCATCTTCTCGTATTTACTCCTATTCTTTCCCCATATGCTATCCTCCTTGTATCTGCAACTCAAATATCGACATTTTATTTTCCTCTTCTTGTAGTTTCCAATTAGCCTGGCTCCTTGGAATCGGTTTATGCATGCGTTTAACTCTATTTATCTCAAACTAACAATTATACACCTGAGCTTTTCCTCCCTAAAATGTCTCATCTTCTCTTATGTCCGCCTACTCTTCCCCATATGCTATCCTTCTTGTATCTGTGGCTCAAATATCGACGTTTTAATTTCCGCCTCATGTAGTTGCCAATTATCCCCGCTCCTTCAGATCGGTAGCAGACCGAGAGGTTAAGTGTGTTCGGATGTCGACATCCAGGCCGAGGAATGTCTAAACGAGCTGATTAATTAACAGACCTGCTCTCCGTCAGCCTATCAACACTTCCCTCGCATTCACATCAGCGTCCGCAGCATCTTCCCATACAGCAGCTGTGCTAATGAATGATTTCCACAGTGGCCGATCTTTTGGCACGAGCGCAGCAGAGTCGTGCCAGAGAAGCGCCGGCTCCTGTTATGAGCACAGATGAATCGCCGGTCTGTCGAGCGAGTCAGATTCTTACATCATGAAACACGTGCGGTCCAGGCCTGCGCTCTTTAAATGGCTGTGGTGAGATTCTCCGCATTGCTAAGAGAGGAAAACGGTTTTGTGGACGAGCTAAGAGATTCACTGCTGGATTGCGTTCAACTTTCTGGATTGCAGGAATCTCTGGACTCAAGTTTTGGAGCTGAACAGTATATAGTTTGAGTGTGGATATCCCAATGTGTGCGTCCACATCGCAGGATTAAATTTGTTTATTAAAGATTAAAAGATGAAGATATTATTTTTATATTATTGTATGCAATTATTTATACTAGGATTCCCAAACTTTTCAGCCTGCGACCCCCAAAATAACAGTGCCAATGACTCGCGACCTCCAAAATAACAATGCCAATGACTCGCGACCTCCAATATCTTCTAAGGTGGTTATAAATAGGGATAGGTACCGATACTCGGTACTTTATTGGTATCGGTGGTACATTTAAAGACCGAAGTATTGATAAGCTCTGCTGTTAACGGTTCTGCTATCGATACTGGAGAATTATTGCTGAATAAACATTACTTACAGTTGCATAATTTAACTGACCAACCTTTTCTAATTTGCGATATTTGATATTCGTCTGCACAGTTGGCAAACTCACATGAGAAACACTTGTGTTTCCCGCGAGCTTGTCAGTATAAAAGCCTACACAGTTCTTGGGTTAGCGTGCGCACTCAGCAGAGGCTCGCGCTAACAAACATGCACACGCACACACATCTCGTAAGCTTGCGAAGTGAACCAAACGGGTAGTAGTTTCAGAGTGGACAGCGACAATGTCCGTTGCAACAAACGTAACAAGTTGTTTTCTTGTATAAGCGGAAACGCAAGCAACCTGGCTAAGTGAAAGTGTCTTTCAAAAGTGCATTAACTGCAATGAAAAGTAATGAAAAGTTTTTGACTGACTGCTGGCATAACGATGTGGATGATGTAACGTTACTGCTAATAGCTAGGCAATCACCTAATTTAGTATAACATTAATAGTTAAATAAACACACATTTGGTCACAATGAAAACAGTATTTTTTTTTTTTTGCAGTAGCCTGATAAATCTTAAACATTAAAAATGCTTTTACATCAGCTGTATTTACAAATGTAGCATATGAATAACCTAATTATAAACTATGCTTAAGAAATCAGAAAAAAAACAGCTTATTTTTACATTGCAAGATGCTCCAAACTGTATTAAAAACACAGTTAACTCCCAAAACACCATTAACTCATTTATGTGAAAGCGTTAATGAAAAATCATAAACATTATCTCATTTAACTGCATTTTGCAACTTAAAGAGGGTATTTTCAACTGCAGGGAGCACAATAAACCAAGAAAGATCCCGACTTCTGCCAGAAAAGGCAAACATGTTGATTTTTCTCCAGAAGAATGGTTAAAAATGGAGTCATTTTCCTTCAAACCATTGTACATTCTTTTACAGGAAATTTATTTGAAATATGTTTTTTACAACTATTGGTTTTGTTTTATTTTATATTAAAAACGTATTAATAAAAGTAAGTGTTGTTAATTCTGTTCAATTAGATTTTTTTTATTTTTTTATTAAAAAAACACTACAAAAAGTACCAATAAGAGATAATTTACAGAGTTTTTTTTACAGTGTACTAATAGGCCAATAATGCACATGGTCATGTAAAAGCATTACACTTAATCATAGTAAGGTTATAAACCACTTAAGCATTAACTGATCGTCACTGACTGATGTCTGTCTGTCTGTCTGTCTGTCTAAAGTATAATAATAATAATAATAATAATAATTATAATAATAATAATAATAGTATTGTTACAATATTATAATAATATAAAGTAATATAATTAATTAAAAGAATATTAGTATTCTTATTATAATTTAACTTCTATTTTTAGCAAATGATTGTAACTCAAATAACTTTTATTTGAAGTTTACAGCTAGTGAGTGACCGAAATATCGGCCGATATTTTTTTTTTTTGCTGAGAGCAACTACACTGTAAAACAATTGGATAAACAATTAGTCATGACAGCATATGTTTTTGAGTTCAATTTAACTTATTAAACTAAGTTAATCATGTTCTAAATTTTAAGTTCTTAATTTTATAATTCATGCAAGCTGTTTTAAGTCAGTTTAACATAATATAAGTTCAATGGAAATTGAATTCACTTAAAAATTTAAGGCAACCAGAATTTTTTTTACAGTGTAGTGTCTCTCTCTCTCTCTCTTTGCTGTGATCCTCACTCTTTTTCAGTCTCCTCCACTGTTGTGGGTTTTAAGCAGTTAATTTGTCGCCAAGGATTTTTATTGCATGCCCTAAATCCTGTTTTGTCCAAGAAAAAGGGTTTAGCTTGTACAAAATGCTTCGCCTAATTGTTTTGCATCTTGGTCGGCCCAACAAACGAAATATTCCCAGATTCTGCATAATTTATTCTCTTTTCACTGCGAGACGCTCAGTCGGCAGACCTAAATATTGTGTTAATATTTCAGTCTCATTTTGGCAACACAGTCATGGACAACACAGAGCTGTGCGAACATTTGCATATTAATGAGCTAATGAATAATGAATGAATGTAGTGGTTGATTAGCTGTCAGGTTCATGGCCGGATCATTATGAGACAAGCTCCATTTAAGTGAGGTTAAAAGCACATTAGGGATCCTTTTGAATCACTTTTAAGTGAGCTGCATGTTTTATTTAACTATTTCGAGTGTTGGATTTCTGATTGGCGGTATTATGTCTGTTTGTGTTTTTTTTTCTTATAGGAGTGCCTGAATGTCATGGCTAATCTTTGTATTTTACACTTGCAGATAATAATGTCTTTCCCCAATATTTATTTATTAATTTTTTATTTGTGACACCAATCATTTGAGTTTTGCATATAAATTAATTAAAGTTTTAAAACATTAGCCTATTAAATAAAATGTAGAAATCAAATGAACCCACATTGTAAACACATACACTTTTTTTTTTCTGTCTGTCTGTCTGTCTGTCTGTCCGTCCGTCCGTCCGTCCGTCCGTCCGTCCGTCCGTCCGTCCGTCCGTCCGTCCGTCCGTCCGTCCGTCCGTCCGTCCGTCCGTCCGTCCGTCCGTCCGTCCGTCCGTCCGTCCGTCCGTCCGTCCGTCCGTCCGTCCGTCCGTCCGTCCGTCCGTCCGTCCGTCCGTCCGTCCGTCCGTCCGTCCGTCCGTCCGTCCGTCCGTCCGTCCGTCCGTCCGTCCGTCCATCCGTCCATCCATCCGTCCATCCATCCATCCATCCATCCATCCATCCATCCATCCATCCATCCATCCATCCATCCATCCATCCATCCATCCATCCATCCATCCATCCAAGATGTATTGTGTTTATTATAAGAGAAATGTTCTATGTGCAAGTTATATATCCCAATATTGTTCTCATAATGTATTATATTCTACACTTGCTTTTTATGGTTTAATATTTAAACCTCATAATATTTCTATAGAAATTAACTCGACTTTCAAGCAATGTTTTACTTTGTTCAGGCATAAAAAAGATAGTATATTTCCCTATTAAATGTAGATGATAATAGCAATAATATTAATATTAAAATAATAATAATAAAATAATAATTCTATTGGATAAATATAGAGTATAGTACATGATATTGGAAAACTTGCCTATGCAATATATTTAACATCTCATATGTTTACATCACTATGGAGAGATTGGATTTGTATTCATCGCCTACATGATTATATTTTGAATTGATTAAAGACTTGTATATGACTTGGGCAGACATTCCAAGGATCGGGTAAAAATACATTTTTTATCTTTTGTTTGTTTGTTGTTGTTTTGTATTTTGTTAATTTTATAAGAAAGATTTAGAAGAGACATGCAAGACTTTTTACAAACATATTTTAAAGGACTTATTTTACTTTTTGACTTAAGCGTTTATACTCATCATACTACTTTAAACTATTAATTCCTGGACATACACACATCTCATACCAAATACTCCATATTATATATAATATGGAATTATATATGGTTGTCTGTTTATGTTTGTGTATAAATGGTTCAATAAAAACTTAATTAAAATAATGCATGTAAGTCTATATAATAATGTATTTTTATCAACACGTACATTAAGCCTGATATGCTCCCATCCTTAGAAATCCCTTGTAATACAGAAGGAGATTCATGGCTTATGGGAATCATTCATTCATTTATTTTCCTTCAGCTTAGTCCCTTATTTACCAGGGGTTGCCAAAGCAGAATGAACTGCTAACTATTCCAGCATATGTTTTAGGCAGTGTATGCCCTTCCAGCCGCAACCCAGAACTGGGAAACACCCATACACACATTCACACACACTTACACACTATGGCCAATTTTGTTTACTCAATTCACCTATAGAGCATGTATTTGAACTGTGGGGGAATGCGGAGCACCTGAAGGAAACCCATGCCAACACAGGGAGAACGTATGGGAATCAATATTGAATGAACCAAATTAAAAATAACAACAACATGCATTGAAAACTAGATGTTTTTTCCTCCAGCCCTAGAGCTGAGTTTGTGTTCTCTGGATGTCGGTGTGGAATGTAAAGCCATCATCTTGAGCTCGGTGTCGTTCTGTAAGGAGCTTAAACCACCCGACTGTAACATCAGACCTCAAACCAGCTCTCAGACCTAAAGCAGATAATCCTGGTCTTGTGTCAAGTTCTCGGTTTCCATGTTTGTGTCTCGGGTCTGTGGGATTATGGGATATTAGTGTGTGTGGCGCCCTGTGGAGGTTTGGACAGTGTGTTTGTTGCTTCTGGTACTTTACACGTGCCATTAGTTGTTTTGACGCTGATGCCTACTCATGCAGTCTAAAGTTTTTTTTAATTGTTTAGCAAAAGTTCTCATTTTAGGACGATCAGCTTTTATAAAAAGTTTTCTGATGTGCTGATGATAACTTTTATTGGTTATAGAGAAGTATTTGTAGGTATATTAGAGTGTAAACAATGTGTATATTATACACACACACTCACACACACTCACACACACACACACACACACACACACACACACACACACACATATATATATATATATATATATATACAGTTGAAGTCAGAATTATTAGCCCCCCTGAATTATTAGCCCCCCCTGTTTATTTTTCCCCCAATTTCTGTTTAACGGATAGATTTTTTTCAACACGTTTCTAAACATAATAGTTTTAATAACTGATTTATTTTATCTTTGTCATGATGACAGTAAATAATATTTGACTAGTTATTTTTAAGACACTTTTATACAGCTTAAAGTGACATTTAAAGGCTTAACTAGGTTAATTAGGTTAGGTTAGGGTAATCAGGCAAGTTATTGTATGACGATAGTTTGTTCTGTAGACTATCGAAAAAATTATTAAATTAGCTTAAAGGGGCTTATGATATTGACATTAAAATGGATTTTAAAAAATTAAAAACTGCTTTTTTTCTAGCCAAAATAAAACAAATAAAACTTTCTCTAGAAGAAAAAATATTATCAGACATACTGTGAATTTCCTTGCTCTGTTAAACATCATTTGGGAAATATTTAAAAAATCAAAAAAAGAAATCAAATATATATATATATATATATATATATATATATATATATATATATATATATATATATATATATATATATATATATATATATATATATATATATATATATATATATATATATAATATTTCATAATATTAAAATGTCATTTAAATAAATGTTTTTGTATTTAAACTGTATAAAGTTTATTTATTACTTTAACTATATGCTAAAATTAACTATATGCTAAAATATGTTATTTATAATAATACTCATACAATTTTTTTGTATATCAGTAATCATCAATCATTATTGATGAAAAGTTGCTGCTCAAATTTCCTTTGACTCAATCCAATATCTTAATGAAACATTGCATATCTTTAAACTAAAACAAATGTTTTATCCAAGTTAGCAATTTTTTAGTTGATGTTTTTTTGTTGTTTTAAATAAATGTATTTATTTATTTTTTTTACATTTTTGTTTTACATAATTTTTATATTTAATAAGTAAATTTATTGTTTTTATAATAAAAATTTTTGTATTATTATTAGTATATAAATAATTGCAGTATAGTTTTGATGTACTTCAAAATATTACATAAATTAAATTACATAAAAAATACATACAAGTAGCACATCATTTAGAATATAAATTAGTTTAAGACTTCTAATCACAAGTTAGCTGACTAATAGAATGACTAAAGAATACTACATTCGAAACTGAAGTTGCTGTTACTTTTATATATTAGTATGTTGATGTTCTTCCAACTGAAACTGAATATTCATTAGGAGGTGTGGCTTTCTTTTTGCATATTTTTCCATCATGGAAAACTAACAGTAAGAGGGGTGTGGTTAAGAATATTGATGTCTGACATCATCAGATAAGCACTGCCACACTAAACCCGTAAGCAAATGGTCAGATTTAGATTGAAAATTACCAAAAACAAAGCTTTTTCATTGGATTAACTCAAACAGTTTAATTGTCCACCTAAAAATTAACAATGTAAGCTAGCTAAATAAACATAAGTGTTGATTTCACACCGACTCTAATGCTGTGATACATAGGGCAACTTTAAAGCTTGCTTGATTATTGATTATTGTCAACAAAGCTGTAGCTTTGATGGCACACTTGCTCATTGATGGCATTGCCCAAAGTTGCAACATTGCTGTAAAAATTGCCCCATGTATCGTCACCTTTAGCAACAGAAGCTCTGGTAATGAAACCTGATCAAACATCATGCATTAAAACCAGGTAAATATAGATGAATCGTCATATCGGTTTCACCTTTCCCGTGGTCAAACCACGGTTAACAACAGTTCCTCGTGATTAGTAGAGTGCAAACATGTTCAGAGATGATTCGTTCTGTTAGTTACAGATGATTTAGTGATGATTACAGATGATCCTCGAGCCCCTGTGGGCCAGTGTCCCAAAAGCAGATTAAAGCTGGTGCTAAAAAGGATTTTCAGAGCCGAATTATTGGAGAGATTGTAATTTGGTTCACATTCAGGGTTAATCTGTGTCTGGCGCTCTCATATAAATAAAGAATTTGTTGATAAATATTGAGAAAGGTTAAATGGGCAGTTCACCCAAAATTAATAATTGCATTACTTTTCGAAACGTTTTTGAGCTTCTTTCCTTTATTAAACCCTAAATAATATATTGAAGAATGTTGGATATTGACTTTTTTTGCATACTATAGATATTGATGGCTGCCATTTTCTGATGTTCTCCCTAATATCTTATGTTTTCAGCAGATGAATTAAACTTAAACAGATTTGATGGTGAATAAATGGGTTGTAACCTTTGATTTTTGGGGCAACTGTTCCTTTAACCTGCACAATTAATCTAGAGTTTGCTTTTGAGTTTATATATTGATATGTGACCTTTTTAGAAAAGTCTCTGCCTCTTTTCTTCCCTCTTATTCGCTTTGTCTTTCTTCAGGTAATTAAAAGCACAGAGAGTATTTTTCGGTCACTGCACGCGTTTGAGCCTCTCTGGCGAAGCTCCAGCTCAGTTAACAGCTGCCGTACGGTTACCGGAGAAGGATTTGAGCTCTGTCAAGGACTGCACATCCAAGCTGAATAATTTAAAGCGCTGCTGCCGAAAACCTGTATAATTAATTCATTGGACCTACTTTGTTATTTTGGCTTCCAAATTGTAAAGTCAAATCACACAGATAGGATGCAGCTGCCAATGAGACTTCGAACGTGTGATTGTGAGGCTTTTTTTCGGTCAGCAGGAATGTTTTGGACCTTTGGATTGTGATCAGATGAGATGCACTGAACTAAAGGAGTATTTTTTTTTGGGGGGGGGAGTGTTTCAGTTTATTTACTGTTGCATGCACACTGAATGAAATTATTAATTGAATTTACTAATTTGTTTTTAGGGTAAGTGGTTGCAAACCATTTATATGGACTGAATTTAAACAAACAAATTAAGTTGAACATTATTAAATTTGATCTGTTTGTTTAAATTCAGCCAATATAAATCGTTTGCAAACACTTACCTTTAAAAAAAAAAAAAGAGTAAATACAATGAATCTTTTTTTCAGTGCATGCAAGAAAAGAATCAACAAATAGGAGGCATTCTTTTTGCAATCATTTGGAATTGTTCACTAAACAGAACTGATTCATAGTGGTTCTTTTGGGAACCGTTGGCATACATTGGTCGCACTGTATGATTTTGATTCATTAAATGAAATTGACTCATTTGAGTCATTTGTTTGGGAATTGACTGGATAATCCCAATTGCACTTTGTTTTTGATTTCACCAAGAAGGATTTAACAAAAGGAGACAGCTACACTGGAATACTCTTGTTGCTTTATTAACTTTTTGATTCAAAGGAGTCATTTGTTTTGGAATCGCTTTGAATACACTGTTGGGTGTTTGATTAGAATCAGTTGAACCGCTCTGACTGCACTTTATGCATGGGATTTACTAAAGAATCGACTCTTTTATTTTTTGGTCCATCTGTAGGTTTTTGATTCACCAAAAGGAATTGATTCATTGATATGAGTCATTTCTTTTGGGAATTTGTTGATCTGGCACTTTAATTTTTGATAGCGTTAAAAAGAATCCACTCATAGGAGTCACTTGTTCGTGAATTGGTTGGATGGCACTTATTTAACTTTTTTATTTCACCAACACGTTATTTACATTTGCATACATCTAGTTTCACAGATTTCTTTATTTATTCACTCATAAAATAACTAATTAAAGGGATTTTTTTGGAATCTGTTGTAATCTACTAAGTATATTCTGATTCATCCAAAAGAACCCATAGGAGTCATTTGTTTGGCAAGGTGTTAAACTATACTGATTGAACAGTGCTTCAGATATCACAAAAAGAATCGACTTGTATGAAGTTATTCTTTTATGAATAGCTTGGTCTTCTCTGATTGGTCTCTGGTCTGATTCAGGTCTCGACTGACCTGTCTTTCCCTGAAATGTGTGATGTTTGAGTATGGTCGGAGGGGTCCAGTTTCGCTGCAAGTAACAGTGTTGTTAATAAAGGCATCTTCATCATCATCATTGCATTTCTTTTTCATTAAAAGAATCGTTTGAAAGAATCGTTTTCCAAAGAATCTTTTGTTTATGAATTCATGAGCATTTCTGTGTGCTCTGGCCTTTATCATCTTTTAAAATTATTATCACGCACGCACGCACGCACGCACACACACACACATACACACACAAAACATCTCAACTAGGTCAGAGTCTCTGTGTGAGTATCCCAGATTGGCCTGTGCCCCATAAAATCCGTGAAATCCACTCCAGAAATCATCTCTTGCTTTGTGGTTTGAGCCAGGTGAGGTAACCTGCTTTAACACACCTATCCCATAATCCCCTCTAAATGGACTGGGCAATGATGACATCATTATAATACATATGAGAGCTGGCATAGAGGCTGTTTGTGTGAGCCGATTGCACAAGACGTGTCCTGTTTCTTAGTGCAATCTTTTTTTGGTCTATTTTTCCAGTCTGTCACTTCTTCTTTTCTTTTCGCCTGTCTCTCATCGTTTTTTTTTTTTGTCTCCATATTCTTCATTTCTTCTCCATTCCTTTCCTTTTCTCGGCTCAGGGAGCATTGACTTCAAAGGCTTTTAGTGTACATGTTCATCAAAGGCAGTCTCCTCAGGTGAGCCTTTCTATCGAGCGCTTAAAGAAGAGAGGCACGTCAGTTTTATTAAACCTTCCCACAGCGATGAACTTCAGAGCCAATCTGGCAACCCTGCCCTTATGAGCTTAAGCGGAGGTCACGCTAGGCTTTGAGCATATGAAAGCACTTCAGACTCTAAAACACTGCAAAACAGGCTTTTAGATTTGTGCGCACTTTGAATTCAGCCTTTGTATTGTGTCGGTTTGCTTCATGGCCATTTGTAGAAATGTGTTTTTTAGTGCACAGATTATCTAATGTGTCTGAGTAGAAGTTCTTCTTCTATGTTTGCTTGAATAAATCCATTGCTTTAGTAATATTTAGAATGTTTGTAGGTTTATTCTGAAGACTTAGAAGTTAAAACATTTGGTCAATACTAATAACCAGGGTATCTGTAGCCTTTTTTTTTTTTTGCTATTTCTCTAGTACGAGCTGAAAACTTAACAAATAATATAACTTATAATATAAACTATTAAACTATTAGACCTCAATCGTTTCGCAATGTATATTTTAGGGCTCTACGATACTGGAAAAATCTGACATTGCGATATTTAGTACTTCTACAATATATCTTGCAATATACATACAATTTCAGCAGATGACTTGAATACCTCTATTTTGGAAACAATGTATTAATTTTCTACTGATTGGCATGATTTTGTAGGGAAACAAATCATGCACGGAATGTACTCAACAAATTACAAGTATAGCTAAATGCAATTGAGCAAACATAAAAGTCAAATAAACAGTGCTTCATGGTTTTCGGTCTAGTCAAATTGTATTCAGGAACAAAAATAAAAAAAAATCTCGTATTAAATAACACCGCAAAGACTACTGTTTAAATCAGGTCCAAACTTAGTTCCCGGAGAGCCGATGGCCTGGAGAGTTTAGCTCCAACCCTAATTAAACACACTTGGACCAGTTAATCAAGCTCTTACTAGATATACTAGAAACTTCCTGGCAGGTGTGTTAAGGCAAGTTAAAGCTAAACTCAGCAGGACACCGGCCTTCCGGGACCGAGTTTGGACATACCTGGTTTAAATAGTTCAAAAGGAAAATTCTCTATTAAAGTTACAAATGGTAAAATTGCTTGTGTCTGAATGCTTTAAACTCTTTTAGGGAATAAAAATTTTCAAATTCTAAACTTCTGCTTCATCATGGTTAAACTCTGCAGTGACTCAACAAATCTTATGTATTTTGAACACTGTGACTCTATAATCCCAATATATATATATTAGGGGTGTGAACCTACACTGGTCTCACGGTTCGGTTCGGTTACGATTATCATGCCATCGATTCGGTTCAATTCGATATCTCGGTGCTTCACGGTGCATTGACAATGCTTTCCATACATAATTAGATTTTTTCTTTACAACACAAGAATTTTTTTTTTTATTAAAATCTATAAATATGTTTATATTTATATATTACTTTTAATACAATTTTGTCCTTTAATACAGGCAGTCAGATATATGAACTGTAATTTTAATTTTACCTGCTCAAAAAAAAAAACACTCTTTGTGAATGTTTTAGACAAAACTCCAATACATGCTCAGAACAACATGAGCATTCATAACAAATAAACTAATGTAAATATTATCCTGCTTGCTTATTACACCACTATGATTGGTCATTGTCTTCACCCGCTCAACAGAAAGGGCTGTGCTTGGCTTTTGAAACGAAAGCGCTGTTCACCCATGAGTGACGCGGGTCAGTATATATGCGCATAATACGCAGTTATCAGGTAATCCGTGATAGAATAAATACAATACAATAACCTCGCACCACAGGCACGCTTGTTTCTGGATCCACAAGTATCGTTTTAACAGCCGAGAGAAAGGGAAATTTACCTCACGAACATGCCAACGGCGGGTCAAATGCCCAAAGTGTGTGTGTAAGAGAGAGGGACAGAGATGGAACAGCATTTCTCCCTAGTAGTGAAATAGCAGCTCGTGCTTTACCATTCCTCAGTGTCAGTGAAAGATCTGCTTTTTAAGTAGTAGGAGTGTTTTATTTAATCACCCTCGCCTCCTTCGCCATAGTATTCTACTGCAACATCGCGCATAGGGCATAAATGACGTCAGTGCGTAATAACCGGTTATGATCTATTACTGAACCGATATCAAATTGTCCCTTTCTGCATCGCGGTGCACCGAAGAAACGATTAATTTTGACAGCCCTAATATATATATATATATATATATATATATATATATATATATATATATATATATATATATATATATATATATATATATATATATATATATATATATATATATATAATCCTAAACTATATAATCACAATTTAACAATGCAAATCCTGCAATGTGACTATTGCCGATACACACATTGCGGTATCGATGCTCAAACCACTTATTGTGCAGCCCTAACATATTTACAAATTCACAAATAACGTTAAAGTCATTTATCAGTGACGTTTACGTTCTACCTCACCGGTGTCAACGTTTAGAATTGTAAAACCCAAAAAGTTAAGGTAACTCAAACCATTTGTGGAAACCGATTGCAACAAAGCATTAAAGTTCAAAAACTAATCCTAATGAGTACTGTGAACTTAATCCATTTGAGTAAATGAAGTAATTTGAGCACAGTAAAACCCAATAAATGAAGAAAACTCAAACCAACGGAGTACTGTAAAACCTCTAAGTTAAGGCAACTCAACCTAATTGAGGAAACTGATCGCTACAAACCATTTGAGTTAAAAAAAAAAAACTAAACTATACGAGTAGTGTGAACTTACTCCATTTAAGTTGAAGTAATGAGGTATTTAATTAACTCACTGCCTTCAACACTGAGTTCAAAACTCTTTTCAAATGAGTAGAATTAACTTTCAGTCAATTTTAAGTTAACTACACTCATTTCATTTGATAAAGATGACTGTTGGGTTTTACGGAGTATATATATAATAGGACATTTACCTTTTTTAACATCTAATTATATGATCTAAATAACCTTAAGAGTGATAAGTATTTTAAAGTGTTTATGGCTATTTGCATTTTTATGTTGTTATATAAGCATTACATAATTACTGGCATAAAATGATCTCAAAATGACAATAATATCGATTATTTCTGTGATAATATATCATAAATGTCTTATTGTGACAGTCCTAATTATAATATAACTGAAATAAATATTAAGAAAATTAATAAATATGTGCATTAATACATATTTGCTTTAGTAAATAGATTGAATGATATTCTCAACAATCTGCAGATTTCTGTAGGTGCAGATTCTTACCGATAACCTGTATATATTTTTAGCTGTTAACCGATATAAAGATCATATACTACAAATCTTTAAATGAAACTTTCTTTGCCTTATTGTAAAAACAAACAAAGCTATTGGCAGATAACTCATTTTATTATTTTGCTTATAATGATAACATTAAAAATAAATTGCATTATCAACCGATAACGATATGGTGGCCGATAAATTGGGGAACACATCAAATTAAACTTAAGGTTTTATTATTTTTAGTTAAATAAACCCTGAGCTATCACTAATCGATTGCTGTTTTTTTGTGTTTTTCAGTGCTTGCCAGTTTCCGAGGAACGGTTCAGCATGGCTTGCCTCTGGAGATTGGTGACACCGTGCAGATCCTGGAGAAATGTGAAGGTACACGAGCACTGATTCAGTTAAATTCAACTTTATTTCTATAGCGCTTTTACAATGTAGATTGCGTCAAAGCAGCTTAACATAGAAGTTTCAGTAAATTGAAACGGTGTACGTCCGGTTTTCAGAGTTGGAGGTCAGTTCAGTCAGTGTGGTTTAATTTTCACTGCTGAAAGTCCTAACACTAAAGAGCAAAATCCATCGATACGCAGCTCCACAAGTCCCAAATTTGCCTGCTTCAGTCTTATAAACCTCATATTTGTGTTTACACCAGTTCCAGCCAGCTTGCATTGGATTAAATGGACAATGCTGCTCTGTTAGTCTTATAAGCTGGCAAATGTTGCACACATTCAACCAGTATGAAAACGCCTAAAAAACATACATTATGCTTGTAATAACCGATAATTTTGACAGGGCATTTAAGCTGATAATCTGACCAATCTTAGTTTGTGTATATGTTTTTTAAGTTGTTTTAAGTTGTCATCCCTAAATGGGACTAAAAAGACAACAGTTGGCCACCAGCAGATGTTGTTTTGGATTATGATGTGGTTTTTGTTCCTACCAGCCTTAACCACTAGCCTTAACTAGCTTAACCAGCAGGACTTCCTTTTTAAAACCAGCTTTATTATGAAGGGCATGCAGGTTCAACAACTTAATATGGTGAATATTGCAAACAATAAACTATACATAACTATTATACTATTTTAAATACTATATTATACTATTATAAACTAACAATTGTTTTGATATTTGACTAATTTAGTAATTAATATTCGGATCAATTCTACAAGCAACAACTAGTGAACATCTAATGACCAACCACTTTTGGCTTAGTGCAGAAATTGTTTTTATAACTTTTAATTAAAGGTGTTACATAATTGAAAGAGCTGTGAAGTTTGTCTACAAGGTTGAATTCGGCTATAACCTAAAGTCTACATGAACTTGGAAAGTCATTCTGATCTGCGATAGCCTGCATTTTCGGTTTGATAAACTGCTGACACAGACACCTGTACCACCTCACTCGTTCTTCAAGTCTTATTTTATGACCCGCACTCGGCTCCTTCATTTCCTGTTTCCACCCTTTGAAGACGCACTTCTTTTGTGCTCGGCTTGCACGCTCTTCCTGTTTTTCTTGAGTGAAGAAAAGCCCATTTTGGAGAACACCTAGAAAGGAGAGCGTGAATATTTAGCAGTAAATGTGAAACTTGATAATCCTGGCTTTCTGGAGCTGCTGTTTATCAAGTGAAGGGTCATGTTTCTATATTGGACTGCTGTTATTACTCTGTTTACTGTAATGCTGGGTTGACGCTGCCCATGTTTTTCACACGTTCAAACTGTGATTCTCGGATGTTTGCCAGAAAGCACAGTTTGTGGGTTGGTTTGCAGTGGGCTGAAGGTTCATCAGTGTTATTTTGAGAGATTTATATATCAGTGAGATATTCAGAAATGCAGTGGTCGGTAATAAACTGCATCTATAATGCATTTGGATATTCTGCACTGTTAAAAATGCACTGTTTCACGCAATCGTTTTGTGTTGAGACAACCTGAAGGAATGAAGTAAATGATTTGTTTTTACACATTTAAGTGGCATGAGCATAAAACAATTAAGTTGTCCCAAAAAAAACCTCAGGTATTGTGTTATTTGAGCTCTTTTTAAATAAGTAGTTTAAACAAACAGCAAACATTTATTTTTGAGTGTATGTAGTGTGTGTATTAGCTCTGTTTTGTGAATGTAAAAGTAGTTTCAAAGTGTAATTATCGATATTGACGAATGGAGTTACATCTATTTTCTACTAGGAGTGCAACAATACATATTTGTCATAGTTTGGTTCTTGTTTTTAGGTCACTGTTGCGGTGCGGTTCGGTATATGATATGTTCAATTAAAAAACACTGTCAAATAAAAATAAAGGAAAATAAACTCTACAAACAAAATAAAATGCAAAATTAATACAGTATAGCAAAGATAATACTAAAATAAATAGTGCTTTTCTGTTTTTTCATAAACTGAAAAATATCATCAATGATATATATCATCAACTACACACTGTCTCCAAGCTTTACTGTATAAATGAAATAAACGTATACTATTACTAAGCTATATAGCTCTTCAGGCATGAGCAAAGTGATTTCATTACCATTTGTTGTTTGAGTAATATTAAAAACGCAGACAGCAGGCATAAGATGTTTTTAGTGTGAGGCGCTGCACAGATCCAGCACAATGTGAAAGTTACAGACAGCAGGATTTTCTGAGTATTTACATTCCAAGGCATAACCAATTGAATGCTCATCAAGTCAGACAGGTAGGCATTACTGAGTCTTACCATCAAGAAGTGCCCCCTAACTTTAGCGCAGACTGATGGGATATTTACTCGCGGGAGCCGTGGTTTAGCACTTGGACATGCATTCTTTGTTATTGGTCATAACTAGGGCCAGACGGAATCTGCGGACATTTTCTGCTATTTCTGCGCAGAATTGTGTTAAAAATCTGCCGATTTATGCAGAATTATTTTGGAAGTATCATTACTAAAACCTTACTATATGAAATAAAAAGTAATACTTTTTAAACCTTTACTTAATGTTTACAATGCAAATCCAATTAGATCCACTTTATTTGGTAAACAAAGCAAGTCTCTCATATAATAGATCTACTAAAAGACAGAAAATATTACTTTACAAACGGTATTGTAAATAAATCATATGAACATTTTCATATTAGTCAATAATATTACTGAAATTAATTTAAAAACTGAATAAATATAAATTTACACACATTTACACAAGTAAATAAACAGAATCAATGATGGGCTACAAATCTGCGGAATTCTGCGCACGAAGATTCCGTGTGGGCCTAGTCATAACTAAATCTTATCATTGAGAAACGTCCCTTAATTTAGTGCTCACTGAGGGTACATTTACTCGTGGGGAGCCGTGTTTTAGCACATGGACATGCAGTCTAACATGCACCGAGCCAGTTCAAAGAGTAATTAAAGGGAATGGGGGAAATGCAAAATACAATTTTTAAATTTTATTACAAAACCCAAAAACCGTAATATCCGTATGCATATTGAACCCTGAAGGTTGAAGCAAATGTTTTAATATTATTTAGATTATTGCAGCATCCCTATTGTCTACCAAAATATCCAATTCCAAATACCAAACCGCTTGAACTCATCATTGATTCCAGTCTTCTAGTACAAACTTACATAATTTTGTAACATTAGCATTATGACAGTTCTTCATTGGCTATATGCAAAAAAATAAACACCTTTGGACTCTTAAATACTATAGTTTTAGCTGATGCCTGAAAGAGTTTGTTTGGTGATATGACATCTGTTTCGTGATGCCTTGCACCTTGCACATCCATTTGTGTTTTTTGTTCCCATTTAAGTGCGTTTCCAACATTACTGAGATCATGTCTCATGAAAAGAGCTTTTATAAAAACAGCTCTGTGGAGAAACCTTTAAAGATGAAAGTTACTGAAATGTCTTGTGTTTTCAGGTTGGTACAGAGGATTCGTCCTCAAGAACCCGAATGCCAAGGTAAGTAAGCGTCTCTTTGTCTTTTATCATGTCTGTCTCTGCCGGATGCTATTTTCAGTCACTGAAATATCACAGCAACAGCAGTGAGAAGAAATGCACGGATCAAAGCCAATTTATGTCTGTTTGTTTGTTTATTTTCTCACATTCTTGATTAACAGTAGAATTATTCACTTTATTTATTTATGTATTTGTTTAATTTCTCTCTTTCTAGGGCATATTTCCATGCAGCTACATTCACCTGAAGAATGCCCATATCAAGAATAAGGGGTGAGTTGAAGGAAACGATGTGCAATTTAGTTGTTTTTTTGGTATTTAGTATTAAATTGACCTTCATGGAAACATTAAACTGGAGTTTAACAGTTATATCCTCTTTAGTAACTACCATATTCAATTCAATTCAAGATTATTTGTATAGCACTTTTTACAATAATTGTTTCAAAGTAGCTTTACAAAAGATGTCATATCTGTATAAAGAGCAAACATGTGCACTTTGCACATCTGTTCACTATTGCTTCTGCAATACATCTACTTTAACGAGATATTTCATCCCAAAAATAAAGATTTACAGTTAAAAATCTCACCTTCACATGTAAGAGACTTTTTCAGTTGTGCTTTAAAGATTTTTAGCTGAAATTGTGGTTCTTGGCGATTCATTAAAATACACTGTAAAAATGTTTGGTTCCACACAATTTCTTGATGTTGTCCCAATGCAAACCAATTAAGCTTACAAATTTAAATGGATTGAACTTAATACAATTAAGTTATTCCTCAAAAAACTAAATTATGTTGATTAAACTCATTTTAATTAAATAGTTTAAACAAGCAGCAAAAGTCATTCAAAATCAACAGTGCTTTGAGAGTTAAAACGATGTATACAGACAAAAAAAATACATTTTTCTGGAACAGATTCTCAAACAATGTCAAGATATTAATCAATTTAAAAAGTTGTATAAATATATATTATTAAAGGAATATAATGATTTATAGAAGTGATTGAAAAAGAGCAAAATGGCAAAGGTATGATGGAATTTCAATTAATGGCTGTTTGCAATACTATATATTTTTTGGGTCTGTTATAAAATGTAAATGTACAAATGGAATCAAACATACAATATGTTAAAGATGCCAAATGATCAAATATGTCTCATGTAAAGCTCATATGTCTCATGTGAAAAGAAGAGATAAGTAAAAGAAGAAATAAGTTGAAGTAATAAACGAATGATGTATGTGATAATGGGGGGGATAATAAGCTTCATGTGCTTTTAATGTGCTTCATCCTGCTCCATTTCCACCATGTTGAAATGTATTTTGTTTAAAGAATTGTTTTGTGTATGATTTTTCTGTTCGAAATAAATAAATCAAATCAAACCTTTGAAGTCTTCTGAAGCCGAAACAATCAGCTTTTGTAAGAAACTGAACATTATTTTCATTGTTATTAGCTTTAATCCACAGCTTCTACCATTAATGCCATAAATAATGTTTAGTTTTGTGCACAAAACAATCTTTTAATAAGATCTCAATGTATCGTCAGGAGCCACAGGGACTAATTTTGCTTTGCCCGTGTATTTATTTATTTATTTAGTTATTTATTTATTTAAAAAAAGCACTCTTAAAGCATCTGTATCTATTGACTTGCATTTAACGAAGCACCAAAACCTACAATTTAATGTTCTACTGAAGGAATAAACACACCTACGCACTGAACACCTACATCATTTTCAAATATAGACTTTTATGTGTTTCCTTTTACATTCCCCATCATTATGGAGATGATATTTTGTTGGCACTTAGAGATGATATTATGTCTTGTTGGCCCACTGATATCTGTAAAAACTCCATGCGAACTGAACGTAACGATGGGCGAACAGAAGGAACCCACATCTGCTTTTTTCCTTTGATTAGCAAGCGCTGAACCAGACGAATTGTATCTCATAACTTTTTACACTGTGTGTCGCCCACATTCGACTCGCAGGCAGTTTGAGACGGTGGTGCCGAGCGAAGACTCTGTCATTACGGAGATGACGTCCACCTTGAGGGACTGGGGCGCCATGTGGAAGCAGCTCTTTGTGGTAAATACTGTTTGGGCAAACACGGCAGAAATCCGCCCACAGCCAGACGCTGGTTTCGTGAACCCTGGATGCACAGACGCTGCTGGGCGGAATATATTATTTGTACTTGAGCTGTTGTTGCTTGAGGGGGAAACTATTATTGCATTATTTTTAAACCCGGTCATTATATTTCAGTGGTAGAGCAATGCATTTCATTGTTAGTGCTATAACAACTTCACTTATGTTTTACAATGATACTAACACAAACAAATAGTAAACGATACATTTACTACAGTATTTGATCATTTTGCTTTAACGTAAATGATAATAAAGTTTCATTGTTAGTTCTTGTCTACTCACAGTGCATTAAATAACTTTTACAAGTGCTTTAGATTTTATTAATGCATTAGTAAGCATTGAACTAAAATTGTATTAGATGCTGTACAAGAAAGACTGCGCAATATTGGAAATATCTGACATTGCAATATTTAGTTTTTCTACAATTATATTGCGATATGAATACAAATTCACCAGATGGCTTCAATAGATCTATTTGGAAAGGGTTCATTAATTCAATATGATTGTGATAGGGGAGTAAATTGTGCATAAAAGTAATATACAAATTACAAGCAACAATGCACTATGGTTTTCAGTCAAACAGTGTTCAGGTACTGACATGGATTAATCAAATTGTCTTATATGTATAAATAATAAAATAAAATGAATCTTTAGTAAAGTTACAAATGGTACAATTTCTTTTGCCCAATTGCTTTAACATCTCTTGGAATGCTCAGACAGTCACAGGCCTTCAAAACACAGACAGATGATAAACTTTCACTTCATTGAGCTTCATTAAACTATAATCCCAACTCTCTCTCTCTCTCTATATATAAACATTTATGTAAAGATTTGTAATGACAAAACAGTGGTAGCGATGTCTCATGTCATTATATACAATAATACAGCCATCTATTATGCAATCATCCATCAGCTTGTAAAACCCAACTCAATATTGCACATCCTGCAATATGTGAGTAAATCAGTAAATTAGCTAACATTAATTAATGGAATCTTAAAGTGTGACTGTTTGCATCTTAAGTTTATTTTTGCTTTACTGTTGTTTGCATTTCCAGAAGAACGAAGGGGATTTGTTTAATAGACTGTGGCACGTGATGAATGAGATTTTGGACCTCAGGCGGCAGGTTCTGGTTGGACACTTGACTCATGACCGCATGCGGGATGTCAAACAGCACATCACGGCCCGTCTGGACTGGGGAAACGAGTGAGTAGGGATTAGTATGTGATATTAACATGTTCTAATTATATTTTGATACTTGGGAAAATGGAAGTCCTGTTTTAAAAACGTGCCATTGTAAAATAAAGTATTGGTGAAAGTCGAGCCGTAATTCACCTAAGATTGGCATCGCATTTCATAGTACTTTCTATAGTATAAAATTAATAATCCTAATACAATTATATATTTTTGATGCAAGATATATATATATATATATATATATATATATATGCCTAGTTTTTATATGCCATGTTTTTATAGATTTTTTAGGAACATATAACCAATTCGAACAAAACAAACTAAAAATAATAATAGTAATAAAAAAATATATAAATATGTACAGATGTATATATGCAAATAGATCCATTCCACACATGTATACATATTAAAATAAAAAATATATGTATATATATATTTTTTTTTTTTGGTAGAAATATAAAATAAAATAAAAGGATGCCAAACATATTCTCTCAATGATGCATAACCTCTAGAATTATTTAAATGTTAAATTATGGATAATTTTATTGTTGTTGTGGAGAAAGCCAGCTATTTACTCAATTTCTTTTCAAAGATCTCTTTGTAATCAAAGTGCATGTGTCATTTCCATTTCCTCAACCTCTGCTATTATTTTGATCCATTCGTCTTTAGTTAGTTGGTTTTCTTTATACCATTTCTGGGTTATAGCTCTTTTACTTGTTGCCAATAATGTCTGTTTAATAGATATCTATCCTCCTTTTCAAGTTTAATTGGAATATCCCCTATAGATGAAGTACATTGAATGATCTAGGACAGGGGTGCTCAACCCTATTCCTGGCGATCGACCTTCCTGCAATTTTCAGTTGCAGCCCTTATCAAACACACCTGCCTGTAATTATCAAGTGCTCCTCACGTTCTAAATAATTGGTTCAGGTGTGCTTGATCAGGGTTGGACCTGAAATCAGCTGGAAGGTCGATCGCCAGGAACAGGGTTGAGCACCCCTGATCTAGGAAATCACTGTGCTGTTTTTTTTTATATATATAATTATTTTTTAGGGTTTTTTTCACCTTTAATTTGAAAGGACAGTGGAGGTTACAGACAGGAAAGTATTGGGAGCAGAGAGAGGGGAAGGGTTGGTAAAGGACCTTGAGCCGGGAATCGAACTCTGCTTCTTATACGCCGGCGCACTTAACCACTAGGCTATTGGCACTGACCACGATGCTGTTTTAATTAAAAGTTTAGTCATTATAGTAAAAAGAATCATTGTTGAAAATTATCCAAAAGAAAGAAAGAAAGGTAAAACATCCTGACAATCAGGTCATATTTTGTGAATATTGATGTTTTTTCTAATTTCTTTTTGCAAGAGGAAACCAGTTTGTGAATTATGCAGTAATTTCTTGATTATTAAACATTTGGTTATAATGTCTGTTATTTTATGACAATTGACATTTTAATGTTTCTATTCAGAATGGATATTTTATAAAAAAAAAATAGTTTGTAATCATGCATGCACAATACATATTTAATACATACATAGTAGTATGTACGTAGATAGTATGTAGATATTCATTTTAAATTTGTAAGTTTTTTCAAGAAAATAAATATTGTAAGTAGTGTTTATACTGTTGATTTTGGCATTAATGTAGCCATTGCTACTTATAAGGCATTAAATAATAAATAAATAAATAAATACAACATCTTAACATATAGCCTAAAGCTTTATTTTCATTATGCACTATATAATTTCTTAATCTGTTAATTCTATTAGGATAAAATGTGCCCCAGGTATCTATTTGTGACTTTAATATCTTTCATGAGTTTTCATCCCTTCCAGCAATAAAAAGCAAAAATATACTTTGTCTTTACTTTTTTATATAAATCTGTGATGTTAATCTCAAAATCCACTTGACAGAACAGTTACTAGACATTTATTTATGGGATACATTGGAAATGAACGTACAGATAAAGCAGCTAAGGAAGCCCCACAGTTGGAGATAACGGAATGTCTGATGTTAAACCCGCTTCGAATCTGTATATTACTGAGAAATGGCAAATGGAATGAATGTAGAGGCACAACAAATTATATGAATGAATCCATTTTTAAATGAAAGAAATAATTATCATTTTGAAAACAGGCATAATCAGGTTGTACATACGAGATCTAAAATCAGTATTCAAATAAAAGGTTCTATATATCTTGTTATTTGTATGTTTTTTTTTTTACAATGATTGTTTATTAAGAAACCGATATGATTGCATTTTATATATTGTATATTTAGTATCGGTTTTGCCATGAATATAGCCAATGTTGCTGATATGGCATTAAAACATAAATAAATAAAGACATTTATTTATTTAAATTCTACATATATTTGTCTTGTGCAGTATACCAAACGCAGTCCACTGATGCTTTCATGCGTTTCTGTGCTTTCTCAGGCAGTTGGGTTTGGATTTGGTACCCAGGAGAGAGTTCAGCATGGTGGATCCCGATGAAACCAGCGTTACCGAACTCTACCGTCTGGTACGTCTGTTTTTGCATGAAACATTTCTCCCTCGGTTTATCCTTTCCATTAAACGCAAGAGGCTCGCGATAAAAGCCTCCCGTCAGCTCCAGTAACAGGGCCCATGGGGAAAATGACAGTAATTCTCAACCTCACCGACAAGATATGCTGCCGAAAATTACAGTGGTCATGGATGTTGAAGTTTGCTTGCTGGCCGGAGGGTTTGTTGACAGCGGGGAGTCATACAATTGAGTTATACACAGCTGAACGTGACCTGAAGTGTCCCGTACAGTGTAATGTAATGTAATAACCCTCCGCTGGCAGACGGGACTCTGTTGCTGCAGCCTGTCTGGGGTTTATATTGCAGACAAACACATGCTTTTGACATCAGTTCGATGCAATTCATGTTTATTTGTATCGCGCTTTTTCATGCTGCATATTGTTTCAAATGAGACTTACTGAAACAAAGCATGTTTGTACTTTATAATTAAGAGTTGGGCATGGAGTTTCTGGAATATTATGGATTTTTATAAGATCTATTCTAGGCATGGGCTGATATAAGTTTCTGACCATATGATAACCTTGGATAAAATATCACGGTTTCGCGGTATTGTGATTACTGCTCTAAAATATTTTCTTTTTAAATGTATGGGTAAAAAACAAAAACTTTTTTTCTCCTTTGAAAACAATATATTTTATTTTTTGAAAGATTTATAATATTTTGGAGCAGTAAACATGTCAGGCTAAATAATTCAAATGAATCATTGACTTCTGCTGTCTTCATTTGTTTCAAAAACTCAGATTTCTTTACAATTTAAAAGGCATCTTTGGATATTTTTTCAGCTGGAGATACTGCTGTCCTAAAAAAAAAGTAAATAAAAAACATACCTTAGGAATGGTATTACAGAACATTTTGGTGGTTTTAAAACCTTGACTTTTCCAAACCGTGGTATACCTTGAAAACGGTTATCGTCCCATGCCTAATCTATTCTATACATTGAATTTATTTTGTTTTTGTCCAAGTCATGGAATATCAGATACGTTTGTTTGTCTCTTTGATTAAATTTCTATTCATCAGAACGGAGTTTATCTGTACTATCACAAATATCATGAGTTTTATCCATTTTCTACATGTTTTGCTATTTTTTTTTAGCACCATTTTATTACTTTTCCTGCTCGTCAGTATAATTGTAATTAATTTTATAACAGCATCATTAATATTTTTCCCCGACTACAGTGGTACACATTGAATTTGTCATTAAAATGTCATTAAATATTAACGATGTTATAAAATTCTTTTACAGAGTATCGACACTTTTAATGAGGAACTTTAATGACTAGCTCTGTTTTGTTCCACTGGAAAGAGAGTTCAGAAACAACAATCATTTATATTAGCCTCATGACTATCATGTTTATGACCCATTTATGACAAGTTATGTTGTCTTGGGAATGTGAAGTGTTGATGTTTATTTGTATTTGTATTGATTTATTGCGTTTTATATACGAGTATATCCTGCAGTTGGAACAGCATCCACTTCATAAAACCAAAGTAAACCATATGCCAGAGTAATTGGTGGTTCATTCTACTGTGGCATCTCCTGATTAATCAGAGACTAAGCTGAAGGATTTGATATAATATATATGAGCTTTAGAGTGAAGCTTTATTTGTTGGTTATTGCTAGCCCCACACGGAATCTGCAGATTTCCACAGATTTTTAGCCCATCATTGAGTCTATTTATTTACTTTATGGAATAGATGGAAGTCATGGTGGTGCAGTGGGTAGCACGATCGCCTCACAGCAAGAAGGTCGCTGGTTTGAGGCCCGGCTGGGCCAGTTGACATTTCTGTGTGGAGTTTGCATGTTCTCCCCGTGTTTGCGTGGGTTTTCTCCAGGTGCTTCGGTTTCCCCCCCACAGTCCAAAGACATGCGGTATAGGTGAATTGAATAAGCTAAATTGTCCATAGTGTATGAGAGTGTATGGGTGTTGGGTTGCAGAGAGAAGGGCATCCACTGCGTAAAACATATGCTGGATAAGTTGGCGGTTCATTCCGCTGTGGTGACCCCTGATTAATAAAGGGTCTAAAAAAATGAATGAAGTGTGTGTAAAGTGATATTTATTCAGTTTTTAAATTAATTTCAGTAATATTATTGACTAATATAAAAAGTTCATATGATTTACATACAATACAAAATCATTCCGCATAAATCCGCAGATTTTTTTTTATAAAATTCGGTGCAGAAATAGCAAAAAATGTCTGGAGAGTCTGTCTGGCCCTAGTAATTTCCATCCTCTGTATTTCTAGTCCTGAGTTTTGCGACCTTAAACAGTCTGATTTATTAGCGTAACTAAAGATTAGTTAAGTACACAGGAGCTAAACCTTTTAAAGTTATGTAGTGGAGTAGATTTTTTTTATCATTAACATAACTTAACGCTGTATTGGTGAAGAACTATATACAGTAACTTCACTGACTGATTACAAATATTTATTTTGTAATATAAGTCATAAATGCAAGTAGAAGTGATAAAAGTTGTCTTGTAGTATCCCCTAGAAACACTTCAGGTTTTTTTTTTTCAATGAGTGCCCTATAAAGTGTTTAATAGGTAGCCAGTGTAGAGAAGATAATAAAGTTGAAGCTGGGAAAGTAGTTTTGGGCGACTGTTATTGATCTATTTGGGTTGTTTTGTGCTAGTTTGGTTGTGATTGAGTTGCAGTGTTTGCTGTGTGTTTACGGAGCTCATTACCTGTGACACATCCTCCGTGATGAATCGTGTGGAAGTGAATCAGGCCACACAGTCTCACCATACACACTCACACCTTAATTAGTGCTGAGGAATCACTTGTCGCCACAGGTTTGTGTGAAAGAAACTGGGAGATCTGGAGTTGGAAATGAGTCCATAAATAGAAAGGCATGATATATTGGACTATCCATACTGGCAACTGACAATATTATGGTTAGTTGATGATATGGGGAGCATATATCAAGACTATATATTTGACACACCAAACACTTGAACCTTTTTGGGTTTTACTTAAACGCCTTTTTGGTGGCCATTTTTACTGTTTACTTTTTTACTTTTTGTATTTTAAATAGTTTTAGTTATAAATATTAAACTTTTAAAAAAATGTTTCATTTTATTATGTTTGTAATTTGTAAATATTGTATTTGTGTAATTTTTGTATTTATATGCATTATTATTATTATTATTATTATTATTATTATTATTGTTAATATTGGATATTTTATAACTATAAATGTTTGAAAAAGATGAAAAAAATTATATAATTACATGGTCAAATCAGAACTTATGGGGTGGAATAAATTATTTTTTAATTATTTTATTTTCATTAAACAATCAAGGTACATGTACAAGGTAAATTCAGTTTATTAATTTATATATTAAAGCATTATTTGTGTTTTATTAATGTAATACACACACATACACACACTTTTGCTTTGCCTCACTTTTTCCTGAGTTAAAAAAAAAGAAAAAATTAATTTCAGCTTCTGTATTTGGTCTGGTTAGTAGTTCATGGTAATTATTGCCCCATATTTTCTTAATCGGAGCACAGGTTGTCTTTGTTTACAGTTATTTATCTGAAAGTAAGGGGTTTAAGAAGTCTAGAACCTTCTGTGATCTGATCTGGCCTGCCAAATGCAGAATAAAGTCTTTAGCGAATTCCAGTGCTTTATCTTTTTAGCCTATTCATTCCCATTTAAACCTTTGCTATTTCAGCTTTATTTATTATCATTTCTCAAAAGCTGTCAGGAACAGTTTCTTGTCGGTTTCTTTTGTCAATGTACTTTCTAGAATAAAAGCATTACTTATGTTTTTACCCAGAAATCATCCTACTATCAGTTGCAATTTAATTTGTGCATGCAAATGAAAGGTTTAATCGTATATACCATTATTTTATTGCTAAAGGTATTATTTTAAAATGAATTAAAATCAAGTTTATTGTGGTTAAGTAAAATACCATGAAAATAAAACAGTTTTTGATATAAAAATAAATGTGAACTGTAATAAATAACATCTTATTTCAAGAAAAGTTGTTTTTCTATTTAGTTTATAGAAAAAATAATAATGCTAACATTTTAAAAATAAAATATAATGACTAAAAAAAGGAAAAATTATCAAAACGTTGTCTAAAGTTTTTGATTTTAAGTAATGTTTTGATATAAAACTCAATATATTTTTTCTGAAAACAGAAACTATAAAAGATGAAAAACAACTCAAATTATTAATAAAACAAGTCGAGTCAATGTCGAGTCAATGTTTATTTATAAAGCGCTTTTTAAAAACACCATCTAAAACAAAGGACAAATTCAACAGACATAAGACTCTCGAGTAAAAATAAGTTTTAAGACTCGATTTAAAAACAGACAGCAATAAATATCCTGATAAAACAGGTCTTAAAACTAAATTTGTAGATGAAGTTGAAGTACTTAAACTCGTGCCTTATTACTTTAGCTCGTGCGTTTCAAAACTAAAGCTCTTCTTATAAATATCCCTTCCTCCTCCATATCTTTATCACAAGAAAGTGTGGGTAAAATTATAGGCTACATAAATAGCACACTATCTTGACACTGTTTTCAAAATGAACACACTAGTCATAATAGCTGCCTATTTACTTTAGTAATCGCTTGCAAAAGTCAGCTCTAATTAACTGAGAAAAGGCTACATGGCATCAGTTTAATTGAAATGTTATGCATTTAATGTTTTTTAAATGAAAGTGTTCAGTAGGCCTTTCTCTGTCCTCATGCACACATACACAGCGTCACATATGCTGTGCCCCTGTTGGCCTTTTCATGATTCACATCTCGCCTGTTCACACCTCGCTGTCCTCAAACACAGACACATGCGCTTCAATAGATCCAATAGACGCTCTCTGGAGAGAAGTGTGTTTGTTGCACAACAACAGAGCCGATGTGCACTTCAGACGAGCATGTGTGCAGTGATATATATGATTGTGTGCGCGCGCATTTGTCTGTGTGCGTGTGTGCGAGTTTGACATTGCTCTGTGGTGTCATTGCAAAGAAAAGAGCATATTAACTGAAACAAATTCGATTTGGCCGGCTGTAAAGAAGTCGTTCTGTGAACACAGAGCTGCTGGAATTCAGGAGAAAATCCAATGCATTTCTGATGCCGTCACCAGTGGAGATCAAAATTGGAGGAAAACCTGCAGTTTTCTACGTTTTGAGGTCAATGCCTAGTGCTGTTTAACCCTTATGCGCTGGTGAGGATGTTTTCATCCACTCTGGGGTGATTTTGAGTCTCAATCTGGCCGCAATTTTCTGTGTTACAGCAAATGGAAATATTTTTAGCGACAAATCTTATTTGGTACATATTTTGAGCAAATGCTTTAAACTATAATTCAACAACACACTCTGGGCAACTTGACTACCCTTTCGTTATGTTGGGGGCTGTTTTTTCCCCATTGACTTTCATTATAATGACATTTTTTTGCATGCAAAGCCATGGCAGCATATAATCATGCATTCTTGATTGTTGCTGGTTTTTCCTGTTGGGAAGAGGCTAAATTTGTCATTTTTACTGTTGATCATCAGTTGCAGTGCAAAAGCAGCTTTGTTTCTGGCTTTTATATGAAGTATAGGGTGTGTGAGAGAGACTTTTAAACACTTCTTCCCTTGATATGTCTGACATGTACATAGTAAACATAGTAAGTGTATTTATGCACGCACATTATAGACCACTCGGAGGGATGTAAACAAAAACAATGGTGCTGATGCATTTCCTGTTGTACAGTTTTAATTGCTATAGCTTCCGAGAGTCCAAAGAGAGCCACATATTGATCATGTTATGAGAGCTGTTTTAACATTAAGATATGATTGAATTGATTCTTGTTACAGTTATGAAATAGTTTGATAGCAAGCAGGAAATGCTCAATGGGCCAATAAGATGACCACATTGAAATGGTCTATAATTACTCCATATATTTATATCCATATGTTTTATATTTACCCTCTATAAAAACCAGAAACCTTTTTGCACAGCCCTATCTAAAGATTTAATGCTGATGATCAACAGTAAAAATGACACATTTACCTCTTCCTAACAGGGCAAACCACCAACAATCCAGAATGCATGAACATTAAATATAAGATATTAAATATATTCAAAAAGAATTTCACATGAGGTCTAATCATTTTGCCTTCAGCTGTAGATTTACATGCTTTATGAATCCTTTTTTTTTTTTTTTTTTGGTAATAAACCTAATAATCAGTGTGGGTTTGATTGGACAGATGGAGCATCGGCACCGGAAGAAGGAAACCCCGGCTCCGGTCAGCACACATCACCTGTTTGTTCACCTCAAGAGTCTGATGAGCTCAAACCTGGGCGAAGAACTGGAGGTTTTCTTCTTCATCTATGACAGTCGAGAGAACCGACCACTTAGGTGAGTGTTTAAACAATTTAAAAAATCTCTCAGTTAAACTGAAATTGGGGAAAATATACTGGGGGGGCTAATAATTCAGGAGGGCTAATAGTTCTGACTTCAACTTTACAACTTAGCCCAAACTATCCAAATCGTTTTTTATCACTCACAATAGGTTTAATGCAATATAATGAACATACAGGCTGATGCTTGGTGAAAATTTTACTTGATTTAATTTCTGAACTAAACAAACCTCTAAAGGACTTGATTGATGTAAAAATAATGCTCTGTGACATTGTTTTGATGATGTCTTTCCGCAGACAATTCACTGATTGAATGAATGCATGATATACAGTTGAAGTCAGAATTATTAGCCCCCCTGAATTATTAGCCCCCTGTTTTTTTTTTCTTTTTTCTCCAATTTCTGTTTAACGGAGAGATTTTTTTCTAAAAATGTGTTTCTAATCATAATAGTTTTAATAACTCATTTCTCATAACTGGTTTATTTTATCTTTGTCATGATGACAGTACATAATATTTGACCAGATATTTTTCAAGACACTTCTATACAGCTTAAAGTGACATTTAAAGGATTAACTAGGTTAATTAGGTTAACTAGGCAGGTTAGGGTAATTAGGCAAGTTATTGTATAATGATGGTTTGTTCTGTAGATTATCGAAAAAAAAAATAGCTTAAAGGGGCTAATAATTTTGACCTGAAAATGGCTTTTAAAATAATTAAAAAGCTTTTATTCTAGCCGAAATCAAACAAATAAGACTTTCTCCAGAAGAAAAAATACTATCAGACATACTTCGAAAATTTCCTTGCTCTGTTAAACATCATTTGGGGGCTAATAATTCTGACTTCAACTGTATAAGATTTTTGTTCACTCTAATTTGGTGTTTAACTAGCAGTAAGGGAGGATCTGCTGTTTGAACTGAGCTGTTTCTACAGTGATATGTCACATTAGTGGGGAAAAACACATTTGTTGTTTGTTTCCTGATAAAATGGACATGATTTGAAAGATGTGGCTTTTATTGAAATAATGAAAGTGCAAGCCTTTGATTATGAACGAATATTGAATGTGTGGTGTGCTGGTTAAGTTTTCTGCAAGCGTGAACTGAACCTGCATCAACCAAAAGATTGGTTTTGTCATTTACAAAGTTTTCCTGCAACCATTCAAAAAAGTATAATATTAATTTCAGGAGTTTTTTTAAGTGTTTTTTTTTTTTCACAAAGGATGGATTGCACAAAACAAGTTGCACGTCCAAAGCTGACTTTTCAACATCATTACTCCATATTACTGCATCTTTTATTCAAGATTATTTCAAGAACGGCTTTTTCTAGAGCGGTGTTAAAAAAAATCAGCTGTTTGTATCCGGCGCCAGGATGTGCTCTTCAATCATAACCTCATTACATGTGCAGCTTCCTCATGTGTTTGTTCCTGACCAGTGCAGACAGATGAAAAACAAATAAACTGTTTTCATCAGACAACACACACCTGCACTAGAGGCTGAGAGAAAGAGAGAGAGTGTCTGTCTGTTTGTCTGTCTGTCCATTGATGTGTGTGTTTCTTTTTGACTGTTTGTGTGTGTCTGTCTGTCTTTTTGTCTGTCCATGTGTTTGTGTGTGTGCCTCTCTCTGTGTGTCTTTTTATCTGACTGTGTCTTGTCTGTGTGTGCACATGCGCTTGAGTGTGTGTGTGTGTGTGTGTGTTTATTTCATCCACTGGTTAATTACAGACAGTAACGTTCTGAGCAGCTGCTGGTGTCATTGGCTCACGTTGTGTTTTTCATTGATTGGAGTTGTTCTTGACTCTTGAAGGAGAATATTAATGTGCATGCCTCATTTTACAGCTAATTATTTCTCTTGTTTTGGCTTCTGTGAGGAGCTTGTTCAGACTGCCCTGCGGCTCACTGTCCAGACTGTGGATTTAATCACACTGCTATCCAGATTCACACTCACACACCTGCGGTCAACAGAGAATCACTCTGCATGAAATGTTTGACACTGAATGCATGTTAATGGAAGTACACATGCTTCTGATGTTTTATTATAATATTTAGAGTCTAATGAAAACGAAAAAGGGCGTCACGGTGGCTCAGTGGTTAGCACTGTCGCCTCACAGCAAGAAGGTCGCTGGTTCGAGTCAGCTGGGTCAGTTGGCATGTTCTCCCCGTGTTGGCGGGGGGGTTGCTCCGGTTTCCCCCACAGTCCAAAGACATGCGCTATATGTGAATTGAATAAAATAAATTGGCAGTAGTGTATGTGTGTGAATAAGTGTGTTTGGCTGTGCATGTGTTGCAGCTGGAAGGGCATCCGCTGTGTTGAACATATGCTGGATAAGTTGGCAGTTCATTCCGCTGTGGCGACCTCTGATGAATAAATGGACTAAGCCGAAGGAAAATAAACGAATGAATAGAAAAATAATAATAACAAAAAAAAATAATAATAAAGTGTTGACTGTTACAGTTGAAGTCAGAATTATTACCCCCCCCTGAATTATTAGACCCCCTGTTTATTTTTTTCCCCAATTTCTGTTTAACGAAGAAAATATTTCTTCAACATATTTCTAAACATAATAGTTTTAATAACTCATTTCTAATAACTGATTTATTTTATCTTTGTTATGATGACAGTAAATAATATTTTACTAGATATTTTTCAAGACACTTCTATACAGATTAAAGTGACATTTAAAGGCTTAACTAGGTTATTAGGTTAACTAGGCAGGATAGGGTATTTAGGCAAGTTATTGTATAATGATGGTTTGTTTAGATTAGATTCAACTTTATTGTCATTACACATGTACAAGTACAAGGAAACAAAATGCAGTTTAGGTCTAACCAGGAGTGCAATAGCAGCAAGTGCAGGATACAGGTATACGTTATAAAGTGCAGTTATAGAAAAACTATGGTGATATTTACAAATGGATGTACTATGAACATTATATACAGGTTGTATTAGCTATGAACAGAGATTTACAATAGATAGATATATGTACAGGTTGCTATTATTAATCAGAAGTGTGCAGATAGATAAACAATTACAAATTTATATGTACAGTGGGTGTGTACATAATTACAAAAGAGGCAGGGTGGGGCAGAGTTTAAAAGGGAGACAGCTCTGGGGAAAAAGCTGTTCCTTAGGCTGTACTCACACTATGTACAGTTGCCTTGAACCGGGCCAAAGCACGCTTGTCCCCCCTCCCGTCTTCCCCGACGGCCCTCACTCGCATTACATTCGGGCCTGGGCACGATTACGTCATCAATGACGCGCTGCTCAGTAGCGCTCTCGCTCAGCACAGTGGAAATTTCTTTAGTTATATCGTTTAAGTCATTTGATATGCGGTGACACGCAGTCAAATATTTCGCTGAACAGATCAGCCACTTTTGACGCTCATAAACAATCATAAAGTCCTCGTGCTGCAGGAATTAGGAAGTTTGCTGAAGGCGCAGCTGACGTGCAGTGAGGGATTTGCGTCTTTGATAATCTACGACAGTTTGCGTTCATTGAACAGTACGAATGATTATTTAATCCATATCAAACAGTCCCTTTTTAAAAGTCACGTCTCGCTTTCAGTTTCGGGCTCAAGCACCAAGTGAACCGCGCTCTTGCCCACCTCTTCCAACCGGGCCAGGGCCGGCCAAGTGTACCGTGCCTGAGCCCGATTCAGAGCACTCACACTTCTCAAACGACCCGGGAAACGGGCCTGGGCATGGTTCGGATAGCATAGTGTGAGTAAGCCCTTAGTCTACTGGTTTTTGTCCAGGGGAGCCTGAAGCGCCTCCCGGAAGGCAGGAGAGAAAACAATCTGTGAGCAGGGTGAGAGGAATCCTTAAGAATACTGCATGCTCGGCGCAGACAGTGTTTCTTCTGGATGTCCTCTATGGCTGGCAGTGTGGTCCCTGTGATGCGTTGGGCAGTTTTCACCACCCGCTGCAGTGCCTTACACTCAGCAATAGAGCAGCTTCCATACCAGACTGTGACACAGTTGGTCAGGATGCTTTCTATTGTGCAGTGGTAGAAATTTACCAAGTTGGCTGATGACAGCTGGTTCTTCTTAAGTTGCCTTAAGAAAAATAGGCGCTGGTGAGCCTTCTTGACCAGGCTAGAGGTGTTGGTGGTCCAGGAAAGGTCCTTTGAGATGTGGGTCCCCAGGAACTTAAAGGATGAGACAGGCTCAACGGCCATCCCATTGATGTGGATTTGTCAATTGTGTTTTCTTAATTTTACGTTTTTAAGTTCAGGTGTGTTTTATTTATTTTATTTTAATATGGTATGTTGTTTACATTTTTGGTAAGACTTTATTTTGATGGTCCCTAATCCACATTTTGTTCACTAAAAGTTGCATTAAAACCACATGCCATTTGCGTATTAGTAGACTAGTAGACAACATTACAAACTGTGAAGTTGGATGACTACATTACCCCCTATGCTAAAAAATCTTTCAGATGCGGAGCAAGTGGCTGGGATGCACAAGAAAAGAAACCAAAAAGCCACTCTGGCGACATCCTTGCATCCTTTTTTATTTACAATCTCCTCACTGCTGCTAGCCACCGCACTCATTTTCCTAGTGTTGTTATTCTGACCCATTGCTGCAGTTCCGACGCAAGTTTATAGAGTGAAGTAAAAAGCACTGCAGTGTTTAGATGCGCTGTGTTTGTCTGAGATAATTAGTCTGCCGTTACTGAAATGTGTATATTCCATACGCTCGCAGCATTCTGAAAAGTTGTGATGTTTTCAACTAGGGGCGCCTGGAAAATGCGCGTAGCTCCCATATGTGCTTTGTGCAAGTCGCATGGCTCCATTGGACTTGACATTGGCATTGCTTCCAAGGCACGCGCTCAGCAGCCACATTTTGATAAAACGATATGGCTTCATACCGAACCTTTTATCGATATTGACAATGGTGTTCGGTCAATAAATACCGATACTGATTTTATCGCCCAGCCCTATGTCAACTTAAACTAACCCTAACCTCAACCTAATCCTAATAAGAATTAGTTGGCATGTAGATTCAATGTAACTTGAATTCAATAAAATGCGGTAAAGGGACCATCAAAATAAAGTAATACCACATTTTAAAATAATTTTTAGTTTTTATTTATATTAAATTCTCTTCTATACATTTATAAAAAAAAATTATTTGTTTTGTTGTACTTTAATTTGTTTTAAAACATTACTATTTCAAACATTTATTTAAAACAAAATTATTTCAAAACAATTTATTATTTTTCTATTTTCTATTATTATAATTTTTATAATTTTTTATTAATATTTTATTTATTTTCCCAAAGCTTCACTTGTACGTACACTCCAACATTTCTTTGGTGTTAGGCAGCTCATGTTACCACTTAACCCATTTTATCTATGGTCACACAAACAGATATTTCTTATAAAAAACACACACACAGTCCTGTTTGCATTCACTTTAGCACTGCTACCAAAAGCCCCTTGTGTTTCGGTGTGTGTGTGTGTGTGTGAATCATGTGGAAGAGAGAGGGTCTGTCTGTGTTTCTCTTCATCATTTCTGCCACAGGATGTGTACAAAGTGCAGATTGACAGTCTTCTGGGTAACAGTGTTCCCTCAGGGTCGCTTCATTTATCCACCCAGACGTGCAGGGATCACTTTTCCAGCCGTGTCGATTTATCCAGAGGTGTGGGGGTCGTATTCCGCTCCCATTTCAACTAGTTGTTTTATTATCCCCGGCATCAAGGGAGGAAATATCAAATTCTCTGTCATCTGCGGAGTGAGAGTGAAAGAAAGCAGCCCGTCTGTGTGTTATGGAAATGTGTGCATGATATCAGCCCATAGGAATATCCAGAGACGGCTCTTCAGAAAGTCCTGCATCTGTGTGTCAGGGGCTAAACACAGACTTTGTGCTGCTGTCTGTGCTGATGGTAGTCCGAGATCACAATAATACACTGATAATGTTTGTGTATTACAGGGCCGATTTAATACTAGTCGTTTTTTTTTTTTTTTTACTTTTTAAATTTTATTTAGAGAAAAAAGAGAGATGAAATAAACAGACAGGAGAGGAAAAAATAGAAAAAAAAAAACACAGAACAGAGCTGTTGTCATAAGGGTTACAAAATCAAGTCATAATACATTTGACATACATTATCACAAATTGTTTACCATGACATATTCAGACCATTTTTGCCAGTGCTTGTTACACTTTTTTGAATCAAATCTTAGGTTAAAAGTCAGTCTCTCCATACAGTGTATTTCCTTTACAATTCCTATCCATTAAGCCTTTGATGGAGGATCAGACTGAAACCATTTTCGAGTTATGGCTTTTCTGCTACTTACCAAAAGGATTTGAATTAAGTATTTGTCAATAGTTTTCAATAATTGTTGTCAATAATTTCTGGTATTTTTCCAAGGTATAATGTAATAAATGACTAGTCCAATTCTTCTCCAGTTATCTTTTTTATTTCAGTCGCTATTTTATACCAGAAGGTCTGTATTTTTGGGCAAGCCCAAAAAACGTGAAAATGGTTTGCCTTTGAGGTTCCACATTGTCTCCAACAAGAGCCCAAACTTTCAACACTGCAATGCAGACAGTTTAGGAGTTATGAAGAACCTCATCAGATTTTTCCATCCAAAACTTTCTCTAAGCTCTTGAATTTGTGATTTTAGCATGTAATTTTTATGTTTTTTAATGTTCATATTTTTCAAAACATTTTTTGCTTTGAAACTTTTTTTATTTATTGTTGTTTTAAATATTTTGCTTAATTTCAATGTCATTTTTTCATTTAACATATTTTGTCTCACCATGTTTTGTTTGTGGTTTGTTTTGCTTTGAACAAGTTATCTTCTGACCTGTTTTGTATGGAGTCAGATCAGTCTTATGAATTCGTTCATTTTCTTTTCGGCTTAGTCCCTTTATTAATCTGGGGTCGCCAAAGTGGAATGAACCGCCAACTTATCCAGCATATGTTTTATGCAGCGGATGCCCTTCCAGCTGCAACCGATCACTGGGAAACACCCATACACTCTCATTCACACACATACACTACGGATAATTTAGCTTGTCCAATTGACCTATAGCACATGTCTTTGGACGTGTGGGGGAAACCGGAGCACCTGGAGGAAACCCACGCCAACACGGGGAGAACATGCAAACTCCACACAGAAATGCCAACTGACCCAGCCAAGGCTCGAACCAGCGACCTTTTTTGCTGTAAGGCAATAGCGCTACCCACTGCGCCACCGTGCAGCCTCGAATCCGTCTCAATAATAAGTTAATAATAAACTTACAAAGTTCAATATGTAAATTCAAAACAATTTCTAAATGCACAAATACAATTTGTATATTCAAAAGACAAATCATAAATACACTTATACAATTCGTAAATTTACAAATACAATTTGTAAGTTCAAAAATACAGTCTGATGAAGAGTCGTGTGGCTCGAAACATTACACACTTTGTGTCAGCCTTTTTAATTGAATAAATTTGCATTTTTGGAGCTTTGGGGTTGCCGCCTTTGTTGAATACATAATTTGCAGCTTCTGCGTTTTTGGCTGAGCACCCAGTTAAGAGGGATGTGCATGCTTTTGTACAGTTTTTCAAATTCATAAATATGCAAATCTAATTAATTTAGGGAAATATTAATGACTTTTATTTGTGATTTCACAAATTGTTTTTGTATTTACGAATTAAATTTTGTAGATGTGAATTGTGCCGTCCGTCTATCAATTTTACTTTTGTAAATGTATTTTTTTGAGTCTGATCTGTCTTCATAGTTTTGTTTGAAACTTATATACATTGTTACGTGCAAACAAAATGAAGGCAACCAAACCAAGTTGAATGAAAAAAATGCAAAAAAGATATTTATTTAAAGGTCACAAAAACAAAAAAATAAAATAAAATGCTAAGAGGTATCAAAGTAACCAAATTAAATGTCTAACATAACATAACATAACAACACATAACGTTCAAAACAACAACAAATTACATAGGAGCAAAGTTCAAAATAAGCAAAAATAATATAAGCCGTGCATAAGCCAAAGAAAGTCAAACGAAAAAACGATTCTCCAAAGCAGTCTCCGAAACGCATCTTTGCAGCTCCTTAAATAAGCGAGATTAGCCACACCTGCTGCACCATAATGATTCACCTATTAAGAAAAAGAAAGCAAAAGCCAGGAAACAGAACGAACCAATCACAAACCCATAACAACATATACAGGGTTGTCACGATACTGGAATTCGGTACTAATCGATACTGAAGTTTTAAAAAGGTCCATTTCCCGCTAACATTTGAGCGCTGTTGAGCACGTTCTTAAACAGCTCTGATTTGCCATTGTGTTCACATGCTCAACAGAAATGACTGTGATTGGCCGTGAAGGTCATCAGTTCACCGAACTCACCGCTGTTTACTGAGTGTAAACACAGATACAGGGACACTGTAGCGTTTCAAAGTCACACCGATCAGCTGGTTTGTCAATAAGCTGACATATGAGCGATCGGCTGATGAATCGCGACCTTAAAACGCTCCAGTGTCCCTGTTTTTTTTTTTTTTTTCTGACCTGGTTTGTTGTCCTAAACTTTTATTTTTCATTGACAAGGTTTTGTTTTGTTTCAAATTAATTTATTTTTAACATTGTGTCCCCCATTTTTAAAACATGTTTTTTTTTTCTCCAGCATGTTTTGTTTGTTGTTTGTTGTTAGTTTTGCATTTAGTTGTCACTTTTTTAAATTTACATTTTATTTTTATATTACTTTGTGTTCTGACATTTTTTTTTTACACGTTTTCAAACAATGCTCATTTAGCTTCAACAATATTTTTGTCCTGATTTGTTTTTTCAGACAAGTTTGTTTTGAGAGGAGCACTTCCACAAACCGCTCTTCAGAAAGCAATTGCATCTGCGTGTCAAAGGCCAAAAACAGGCTTTGTGCTCCTGTCTGTGGTGACAGGACACTGAGATCACAACAATACTCAGTTAATTACATGGCGTTTGTGTGAAGGGCCGATTTAATACAAGTCAATGCATGAACGCGTGTGTGTTTTCCTAAGGGCATTGGATTTTGAAGTTTTGTTTCATTTGCTGTTGCCAGCTTTTGTTCCTGTTGGGATGCATTTATAGGGCAGCTTGTGTTTTGTCATGGAGCTGTGAAAGTCATGAAAGTTGATTATGTTTTTGGTGGGCAGCGCCAGTTGTACAGAGAGCTTAAGGTTTTGTATTTACATTAATTTTATTTGCTGAATACTTTTATTTAGGAAATATATAAATGAATACAGCAGGGTTGAATTGCTTAAGTGTTTTGCTCAAGGGAATAGTGTGCATAACCTTATGAATTACAAATGTTTTTGCAAAAAAAAATAAAGTATTGGTGGCACCATAGTAATGGTACTCTGTGTTGGCATCAGATAGATGTACTATAGACCATTTTGAGGGATGTAAACTAAGACAATGGTCCCAATGTATTTCCTGTTTTACATTTTTTTTTTTTTATAGCTTCCGAGAATCCAAAAAGAGCCACATATTGATAAAAAATGTTATGAGAGCTGTTTTAACATTAAGTTATGATTGAATAACCTCTTGTTACAGTTGAAATAGTTTGATAACAAGCAGGAAATGTTCATGGGCCAATGACTTGACTACATTGAAATGGTTTATAGCAGTGGTTCTTAACCTTTTTATCACTGCGCACCAGTCAACTCATGACAATTTTACTGCAGCCCCCGGGGGAGGGAGGTTGTTGGCGACCACCAACCGTTTTTTCAGAGGTTGACAAGCTGACAAAACATTGCTGCAGCTCTGATGCAAGTTTTATTTATGGAAAAAATTAAAAAGCGTTGCAGATAATTAGTCTACCGAAATGTGTATTACATACAAAATATAAAGCTGATCGGTCAGTTTTTGTCACGTGACTTGTGGTGTGCTCGCGGCATTCTGAAGATGTGCATGCCCTCATTGGAAATAACGAACTTGCACGCGGAAAGACGTGATATGTGAATGACCGCTGTCATTTACGATGTCCAGCAGTTGATCTTCTTCTTGCACAGACATGCTGGATTCACCTGATTTGTTGACAAATGGGTTGCAGATCCATTCCTTGGCAGTTCGTGGGTCCTTCACTGGGCTTTTTCATCTCTGCAAAGAAACTTTGCAAAGACGTCTGTTTCTTACTCATTTTGCTGCTTGTGGGTTAAATTTTGGCGCTCAAGTGACCGACATTTACCTGAGAGAATACAGTCATTTTTCAAAATAAATTTTTTTTTTTTTAAATAAATGATCGCTCCGACTCAGATAATGAATAAAACTAAAATAATTAATGATTTCTTGTGCGTCCCAGTACCAATGATCCACTAACCGTTACCAGTCCGCAGCTCGGGGGTTCGGGACCACTGCACTATATAGTGTGTTTATATATAAACCATATAGTTTTAATATTGTACTTGTCAAATAAACATCATATTTTCTCAAGGTGTATGTTTTTTTTTTTTTTTTTTGGTTCAACATGTTTAGTTTAATTTTGCTTCAAGCTTAAAATATTTTTACACATTTTGTTTTTCATAACATTTTTTGTCCCATTTTGATCATTTTGTTTTGCTATAAGTATGTTTTGTTTTGCTTCACCTTAGTGTTTTTTGTTCAAACATATTTTGAAAGTGTTTTATTTTATTCTAGCATGTTTTATGTTGTTTTGAACATGTTTTCCAAACATTGTTTTTTTTCTAACATTGTTAAAACATGTTTTGTTCTGACTTGTTCAGTTGTTTTAAGCTTATGTTGTATTATTTATTATATTATTATTTTTTTTTTAACATTTTAGTTTTTAATAACATGATTTTTTAATTATTATTATTATTATCATAATTTTTTACATGTTTTAATATTAAATAATTACATGTTGCCTTTGTTCCTGCGACAATAAGGCTTTATAACCTTACATTCTAGCAAGTTTAGAAAATTTTCTTTCCTTTTTGCTGTTTTTTGTTTTTGTAGTTTTATTTATGAAGTTATTATGAAGCATGCTGGATTGTGTTTTTTGTAAGTAATATTGCAAGTGATTTGTCTCTTTATGTGTTTGTTATATTATGATGCAACTGCCCTAATTTAATTGCCCCTAGGAGGATTAATGAAGTTGTTAAACTTAAACTTCTCCATTACTATTTCATTAGGCAAAGCACTGCACCTTGACGTGCACTTTTTCCTCCTCACAGGCTTTAAAATGCCCTTTCTTGAGATCTCTATGTTTTTAAACTGCATTTGCACAGAATGAGCTCAGTGTTTGAGCTAAACACACATCTCTGTCTTTCTCTCTCTCTCTCTCCCTCTTTTTGTTTTGCAGTGAAAGGTTCTTTGTTAAACTCAATAAAAACGGTCTGCCCAAGTTTCCAGAGAAGACTGAAAGACAATGCACACTTTTTGTGGTGAGTGTTGAGCTGAAATCACTCCCAGTGTAATCATGCATAGTAATTGGTGTTGATGAACTTATCGCTGGTGTTTTATTCAGGATCTGGGAAGTGGTGACCTGAGAAAAGATGTGTATATCGTCGTCCACATCATTAGGATTGGTAAAAAGTTGATTTGGTTTCTTCTAAATAATTGATGTTGTAGAAACCTGCAGGCATGTGATGTAGTTTTGATTGTTTTGTGTGTTTGTGTTGTGTATTTTAGGCAGGATGGGTGCAGGAGAGAAGAAAAATGTGTGTAATGTTCAATACAGGCGTCCGTTCGGCTGTGCTGTGGTCAGTATTGCTGATCTTCTCACTGCCGACTCTAAAGATGACCACCTGCTGAAGGTCTATGCGTAAGTGATGCTATATCCAGTATAGTACACTGTATCTAATACATCCACACTGTGGATTCAGACAGGTCTAGCCCTGATTGGTCAGATTGATTAAGGTTTTCTGGCCAACTTCATTTTTTATTTTCTTCATCAATAGATATACTGCTATGATGTTAACTTTAAAAAAATGCCAGAGATAAGTTTAGATGAGTTTTTTTTTTTGTTTATTTATTGTAATCTGTTATCGATGGATGGATTGATTGATGTAGATATAGATTGATGGATGTGGATCTAGATTGATGGGTATAGATATAGATGGATGTGTGTGTGTGTGTGTGTGTGTGTGTGTGTGTGTATATATATATATATATATATATATATATATATATATATATATATATATATATATATATTATATAGGTGGGCATAGATTAATTTTTTTAATCTAGATTAATCAAGATTAATTTCGAAATTAATGTAGATTAATCTAGATTAAAATGGCTCATTTTAATTCTGCCGAAGGCATTCAAAATATGTGTGTTACCCAAATAATAAGTCTTTGAGAACAGGTTTCTCAAGCCAGGTGGTGCATTAGACCAGGGGCTCATCTCCTGTTTCAAAAATGCATCACAAACTGCTTGAGAAACTGTTCTACTATGATAATTGGTGATGAAAATAAATGATGTTCAATAAGATGTACTTGTGTTTACTGTTTATTCAGTTAAACATCAATGTTGAACTGTAGGCCCACATAAGCTCCAAACAGCGATTTTTTTTTTTTTTTTTTTTTTTTTATTATTTTTTTTTTTTTATTACCTTAATCCATCTAAAGTCATAACTGAACTAAACAGAAATGGAATTAAGATGTGGAGTATGCAGATATTAGTGGCATTATTGAAGTAAACACGGTGGTCTTTAGGACCTTTCGCCATATTTTCCGACAAGATCCACACGCGGCTGTCAGTAAAGGACCGCACGCACACAAACACACACACACACACACACATCGCGAAATGCGGAAGTTTTTTTCTTACCATTTGGCATGCGTTATTAAATTCCATAACATTCTCTCCGTATTTGCGTCTAATACCCCACTTTGTCACGAAGGAATGAATGAAATATCCGTGAGTTAAAATGAAACTGCCGACCTGTCCTGCAGTTAGAGTCAGGCAGCCTGCTGATTTGATTCAGAAGGGCAGACGGCTCACCGGTCAGGTATCCATCCGCGCTAATACTGTAGGTGAAAGTTATCACAGCTTGGGTAAAATAGACCCAGCTCCCAACCTAACTTTGAGAATAGATTAACGGCGATATTTTCTTTTATCGCGCGATAAGAGTCTCACGTTAACGCAGCACGTTAACGCCGATAACGGCCCAGCACAAATATATATATATATATATATATATATATATATATATATATATATATATATATATATATATATATATATATATATATATATATATTAGGATTGGTAAAAAGTTTATGGATGTTGATATGGATGGATGGATAGATTTAGATAGGTCAATGGAAATGGATATAGATGTATGGATATATATATATATATATATATGGGGTGGATATAGATATACAGTATATATGGATGGATATAGATGGGTATAGATATAGATAAATGGATATAGGTATGGATGGATGGATGGATAGATGGATAGATTTAGATAGGTTGATGGAAATGGATATAGATGGATGGATATAGATATGGATGGATGTAGATATAGATGGATATAAAAGGATGGATGATATGGGTATAGATATAGCTATAAATTGATGTAGAAATTGATGGATGTTGATATGGATGGATGGATATACGTATCGATGGATATAGATTTAGGGGAATGAATGTAGATATCGATGGATGGATAGAACATCATATTATGATATATAATTATATTTATGAAATATTATTTTAGTTCATGACTTGGCATAAAACAAGTAAACACATAAGTAAATAAATATAAGTACATGCTTGAAGTAAAAATGGTTTGTGTTTGTTATTTCTTATATTTAGAAGATTGTTTCTTTACATATTTAATCAATTTGATACAGTATGATTATTATTTGTATCTATTAAAAACTAATATTAGATGGAGTACGCCAAAATCAATCGATCAATCAATCAGTCAATCGTTATGTGCATGTTTGAAGTCAAAATTGTTGTTTTGTATTGTTGTAAATGTCACTGGCTAATCACTAAAGTAAACCGTTCTAATTTCTCCACTCCACAATCAGATTTAAGTAATCGTCTGTGTTTGTACACAGTAAAGTATGATAGTTTTAATCTAAAGAGCTGCCGTCTGAAGCACAACTGTAAATCTGAGCAGTCAGTAACAGTGTGTCCTACTTTGTGCTGGCGGGCAGACAGATGTGTTCAGCTCTAGATGTTTGTGCTTCACACTCACATTATCATCTGGCTCGCGTCCCGTCCTCTTAATATGATTGCTTCTTTTCATATCTGTGTCTCTGAGACTCAATCTAGTGCTTTTGTTCTCATTTCTGTTGTTTGTAATATATTTCTTTTTTACAGTTGCAATACAGAGAGCGACTGGAGTCAAATTCACGACAACATTATTAAGAAGGTCAATTCCAGATACAACCTTTCAGGATCCAATACAGGTAATAAAACATTGAGATTCTGTCACTTATGTCAAATTGACTGTGTAAAAGGGTAACACATAAAGCAAGGCAAGTTTATTTCTGTAGCACATTTCATCTTTATTTCTAAAGCGCTTTTAAAATGTAGATTGTGTCAAAACAGCTTAACATAGAAGTTCTAGTAAATTGACAGTGTCAGTCCAGTTTCCAGAGTTGAAGTTCAGTTTAGTTGAGTTCAGGGTGGTTTAATTTTCACTGCTGAAAGTCCAAACGCTGAAGAGCAAATCCATCGATGGGCAGCTCCACAAGTCCCAAACCAAGCAAACCAGTTTTTCATACACAATGAAAAAGTATTTTACACACAATGGTAATTCAAAGTGCTTTACATAAACATGAATAAAATAAACATAAAATAGAAAGAATAAAAATAATTAAAAAATAATTAAAATGTGTTATAACTGGTAAAAACACTTATTTTAATTCTACTCATTTCACATGCAAAAATGTCAGCCAATCATAAAAGGGGTCATTTACATTTACAGCTCTGGTTAAAATTTAAGAAAACAATAGTGTGTCGTTGTTTTTACTTCATTCTTAGAAGTGAAAAATCTTTGTTGTTTCGTAAAACTAAACATTCTTCTTCAACAAAATAAGGTATTTGTGTTATTTGTCAAGTGTGTATTTTTTAATTTTAGATTTTTAAAGTCAGATGTGTTTGGTTATTTATGTTATTTTGTTTTAATGTTTGTATGTTTTTATAATCTTTAGCTTTTTTATATTAAATTCTGTTTTATATATTTATATAAACATAAAATGGGTCATTTGTATGTACAAATATGGTTAAAAAAATTAAGAGACCTCTTGAATTATTGAATTATTAGTCCCCCTGTTTATTTTTTTCCCTATTTCTGTTTAACAGAGAGAAGATTTTTTCAACACATTTCTAATCATACTAGTTTTAATAACTCATTTCTAATAACTGATTTATTTTATCTTTGCCATGATGACAGTAAATAATATTTTACTAGATATTTTTCAAGACACTTCTATACAGCTTAAAGTGACATTTAAAGGCTTAACTAGGTTAATTAGGTTAACTAGGCAGGTTAGGGTAAATAGGCAAGTTATTATGTAACGATGGTTTGTTCTGCAGACTATTGGAAAAAAAAAAAAGCTTAAAGGGGCTAATAATTTTAGCCAAAATAATACAAATATGACTTTCTCCAGAAGAAAAAAAAATATTATCAGACTGTGAAAATTTCCCTGCTCTGTTAAACATAAAAATTTGTTTTATTCAGTAAAGGTTTGTTAACATTTCATCCAAATTTCAAATAAAATTTATCATTTTAAGATTTACACCAAAGAAAATTGAAAATTGCAAATGTTTTCTTTATTTGTTTTGTGAAATTCAGGGTTATGCCCACAAAAATATTGCTTTATTTTATCTTCTTATGTTCTTCTGAGAAGTTTTAATCACTTGGATTTACAATTTAAAGTTATTTATTGAATAAAAAATACATTTTTCTTAATTGTATGTTTAAATTTAGGTATGTTTTGTTATTTTGTTATGTTAAAGATTTTAAATATTTTTAATAATTTCTTAGTTTTTTATATTAAATTCTGTTTTATATATTCATAAAAGTATAAAAGGGATCATTTGCATTTACAAATATGGTTTAAAAATTAAGAGACAGCTTGAAAATGACCAGTTTCTTTGAAATTATTTAACTTATCAGGCATGTGTTTAAGTAAAGTGCTAATATTGGTTTTATTCAGTTAGTTTTGTTAACATTTCTTATCAAATTTCAAATTAAATTTGTCATTTAAAGATTCCCCCTGAATATTACAAATGTTTTCTTTTTTTGGTGTGTGAAATTCAGGGTTATTCCCACAAAAAGTATCGTTTTCTTGTGTCTTTTAATTCTCTGAGAGGTTTTGACAGCTTGGATTTACAATTTATTGTAACAATAAAGTTATTTATTGAATAAAAAAAAGATTTTAGTTTTGTTCTACAAAGTATTGTTAACATTTATTTCAAACTGTAAATTAAAGTGTGAGGGCATAAGATAGTAATACACTCAAAAAACAACTATTTCTGCTTGCTCAAACTACTTATTTGATTTGACATGAGCTAAAAACAATACAAGACAATACAACAATACAAAAATACAATTCTTGTTTTGTTTGAGACAACCACTTAAATTAATTAATACTGTACATATATATTTAAAAATAACTTAAGTGATTTGTATTGGGACAACATGGAATAGTGAGAAACCTATTTTTTTACAGTGCAGATAAAATAAAATTACAATAGATTGCACACATTTTCTTCCAGTAAAAGATCCAGTAACAAAACATGCCTTTATTCTGAAGGTCAGGCTTAAAAACGGCTTGAAAAACTCAGTTAAGAGTCAAGTGTTTGATTAATGAAAGTTTCTTAAACATTATAAGTGGACTTGAGGGAAAAATCAAACCTTCAAAAGTGTTTACCACTTAAATTAAACACTCATTTTCATCAATAAAGCTTGTGTACGTGGTTTGCCAGTGGATCTGGCTGTGGTATAAAGACGCTCGGCTTTTCCAGAAACCTCATTTGCATGATGACTCCAAGTTAATAATTTCAGATCTGAAGACGCATGAAAAGACCCTCAGGGTGGCTTATCCAAACAGCTACACATGCTAATAAATTTCATTTCGGCTGTGGAAGGATAAAGGGATATGAACATAAAGAAGCAGAAGAATCCAGATGGTAGATTTGCAGCTCTTTTTTTTTTTTGTAATTTCTGCATATTTTTTTTTCTGTGAAGAGCTCGTAATCACATGCAGGATCTCCACACATCCCAAAAGGCAGGGAATAAATGAATTATGATGACCGTCACAGTCGTTTATTTACTCAGACAATGAACAGTAATGCTCATAAAAGCATCTTGCTAAATGTACGATTTTAATCTGAGTGAATGAAGATCTAATATCTGCTAATATATGAGATTATTCAGTGCGGTTTGTTAAACTCTCGCTCATGAGGTGTGAGGCAAGATAACATCTTTACTATGATGCTCATTAATAAGCAATGCAGTTCCTATTAGATTTAATCGTCACCATCAGTTATGCTGAACAAGACAAAAGAAATGGGATCTTAATAAACATCAGGGTGATTATCACAATGGACTGTAAGTTGATGAAGCAGTAATTAAATTTAAATTTAATTGAACTTTTAAATAATATTTTTTTACATGCTATTTGACATTTATATTCAAAAAGAAACATTCAGAAATCCATATTTAATTTAATTTAAATTTATTTTATTTTAATTTAATTTATTTTTTATTTTTATTTATTTTTGTTTTGTTTTTATTTTTGTTTTATTTTTTATTTTTTTATTTTAATTCATTGTTTATTTTAATTCATTTTTTATTTCATTATTTAATTTAAATTAATTTAATTTTAATTTAATTAAATTTTTTATTTTAATTTATTTTTAATTTATTGTATTTTTTATTTCATTTAAATGTATTATTTTTTAAAATTCATTTCAATTTAATTTAATTTTTTATTTATTTTTTTGCATTTATATTATTTTAATTTAGTTTTAATTTATTTTTTATTTTAATTTTTTTACTTTTCATTTAATAAATTTTTTTATTACATTTTTTTTATTTTAATTTATTTTTAATTTATTTTATTTTTTATTTATTTTATTTAAAATTATTATTATTTTTTTATTCAATTGAATTTTTTATTTAATTTAATTTGTAAAAAGTGATCGGGAGCACTATTCAAGTATAGTGACTTAAAATCCTACAATTATACATTGAAATGCAAGTCATGCATGGAAAGTTGCATTAATCATTGTCTTCTAATTGCTGTGAGATGCTTACATTCTACTGGTGTAACATTTCTATTTGGGGTTTGTTTGGCTCAGTTCCCATGTTCACGCTCTGAATCTGTCCGGGTGATTAATGGAGACTATGTAGGAGTTCAGTAATTGAATAATTCTCCGGTAGAATTTCTCTAACACCATGCCATCAAACAGCCATTATACTACATGAAGCCACTGCTATTGAGATTGTGCCAGTTTATGATCAACTTCAGGGCTTCATTAAGAGCTGCATGTTTGCTAAATCGTTGTACTGTCATTCACTGATGGCCTTACGGATCATTTCACCTCGAGTCTTCCAGTTCTCCACATCTCAGACCAATGAAGGAACGATCGGTTTAAAGGTTTAAAGTGGATTTCCTAAGATTATGACGTGTGTATTAACCTTTTTTTTTTAATCATTCATTCATCCATCTGTCCATCGTTCGTTTGTTCATTCATCCATCATTCACTTGTTCATTTTATTTATTTATCCATCCTTTGCTTGTTTATTCATCCATACATTACATCATTCATTTCATCCATTCTTCCATCCATCCATCCATCCATCCATCCATCCATTGTTCACTTGTTCATTCATTTCATCTATTCATCATTCACTTGTTCATTCATTCTATCGTACACTTATTTGTTCATTCATCCAAGAATCTATAAATCGCTCACTCTTTTACTTTTCATATATTTTCACGCTTTCATTTGTTCATTCATTCATTCATTGTTTGTTTGTTCAGTCATTTCATCCATCCATTCTTTCATCCATCTATCATTTGCTTGTTTGTTCATTCATCCATCCATCCATCCCTCCATCCATTGTTCATTCAATCATACATTTTTCATTTGCGTTCTTTCATCCATCCAACTGTTCTTCATTTGTTCATTTATTTCATCCATCCATGCCTCTGTCACTTGTGCATTTCTTTAATTCATCCATCCATTCATTCATTCATCCATCTTCCGTTCGCTTGTTCATTCATCATCTATATATTGTTTACTTTGTTCGTTCAATCATCCTTTCATAATTTGCTTTGTTCATCCATCCGCCCATCCATCTGTTCTTCACTTGTTCATTTATCCATCATCCATCTATCATCCACTTGTACATTCATTCATTCATTCATTCATTCATTCATTCATTCATTCATTCATTCATCGTTTGCTTGTTCATTCATTTTATCCATACATCCATGCTTCCATCCATCTGCCGTTCACTTGTTCATTAATTTCATCTGTCAATTACTTGTTCATTTATCCATCTCTTTGTTCACTTGTTTGTTCATTCATTCATTCATCTCTCATTCATTTGTTCAGTCATTTTATCTATCCTTCCATCCATCTATGGTTTGCTTGTTTGTTCGTTCATTCATACGTCTATGCATCGTTCGTTTGTTCATCCATCCGTCCATCCATCTGTTCTTCACTTGTTCATTCATCCATCATCCATCTATCATCCACTTGTACATTCATTCATTCATTCATCGTTTGCTTGTTCATTCATTTTATCCATCCATCCATGCTTCCATCCATCTGCCGTTCACTTGTTCATTAATTTCATCTATCCATCTATCAATTACTTGTTCATTTATCCATCTCTTTGTTCACTTGTTTGTTCATTCATTCATTCATCCATCATTCACTTGTTCAGTCATTTTATCTATCCTTCCATCCATCTATGGTTTGCTTGTTTGTTCGTTCATTCATACGTCTATGCATCGCTCGTTTGTTCATTCATCCATCCATCCGTTGTTAATTTGTTTGCTCATTCATCAATCCATTTATTGTGCGCTTATTCTTTCACTCATTCGTTCATTGTGCACGTGCACTTTCATCCATCCATCTTTCACTTGTTCATTCCATCCATCCATCTATTGTTTGCTTGTTTGTTCATTTTGTCCATCCATTCTTTATTCATTCCTTCCATCCTCCATTAGTTTCACCCATCCACAGAAACACTGCCAGATTTGATCTGGTTAACATCTGTACTAAATAAAAAGACAGCAGATTGACATTTACCATCACTTCCTCTCAAAATAAGAGAGTATAATGTGGGAGGATTGTTTTATTCAGAGCTGCCTAATGAATATTCATATCCTCTCCAGTGAATACCTGTGAATATTCATCATATGCAGGTGCACAGTTTTCTCAGTGTCAGTCTATTGCCATGAAGGTCCATTCATTAACAGTCAATTAAGATTCAAGAAAACTGTGAATAATCACCCACAATTAGCTCATATTATGCTCTCCTTGTTTAAAAATTAACATGAGTTTAATGTGTGTGTTCAATCCAGGTCTGGCGGTGGCGCTCCAGCTGCTACATGGTGACATTGAACAGCTGCGAAGAGAATATATGGTGCTTTTCACAAGAGGAGTGTCCATCACCAAAAAACTGGGCTTCTCGGATGTCATCATGCCAGGTGAGCTGGATTTTTGATTAAAGATCTACAGTTTTGTGGTCATTTTTATAAACTCACTAAGGTAATGATTTTCTTGTTAAGTGTGACATCATGTGATGCCAAAAATGAACCGCAAAGAGTATTAATTAACACTCACAGTGTGCTGTAATACTATTGAAAAACATGATTGTAATGTTTATATCCATGCCTGATCTCAAATGGGCAGACAGTGATTCATCTTTTATAAATGGTTAAACTATTTTTTTCTCATATGTCTTTTAATAATTTAGTAAAATGTTAGTATAATGTGCAGCTAGCTCTCTGCAACTCTCACATGGTCGCCCACTGAAGCCTAGCAGGGCTGCGCCTGGTCAGTACCTGCATGGGAGACCACATGGGAAAGCTAGGTTGCTGCTTGAAGTGGTGTTAGTGAGGCCAGCAGGGGGTGCCTAACCTGCGGTCTGTGTGGGTCCTAATGCTCCAGTATAGTGAAGGGCACTCTATACTGCTCACGGATGAGACGTTAAACCAAGGTCCTGACTCTCTGTGGTCATTAAAAATCCCATGATGTCCTTCGGAAAAGAGTAGGGGTTTCACCCCGGCATCCTGGCCAAATTTGCCCGCTGGCCTCTGTTCATCATGGCCTCCTAACCCTCCCCATATCATAATTGGCTTCATCACTCTGTCTCCTCTCCACCAATCAGCTGGTGTGTGGTGTGCAGTCTGGCGCAAAATGGCTGCTGTCGCGTCATCCAGGTGGATGATGCACACTGGTGGTGGATGAGTAGATTCCCCCCTATGTGTAAAGCGCTTTGAGTGCCCAGAAATGAGCTATATAAATGTAAGGAATTCTTCTTCTTATTATTATTATTAGTTAATACACCTGATGATTGTACATGTCTGAATATTCTAAGATAATTTAAGATTGCCGAAGACTAAATGTAACCTGAAATTCTATATGATTGTACTCAAATAAATGTTTACAATAAACATATAAAAGATGCCTATCCTGCACAGTGGCCAGAGGGATCTTGAGCCATTCTTTTTGCAGAATAGTGGCCAGGTCACCACGTGACGCTGATGGAGGAAAACGTTTCCTGACTTGCTCCTCCAAAACACCCCAAAGTGGCTCAATAATATTTAGCTCTGGTGACTGTGCAGGCCATGGGAGATGTTCAACTTCACTTTCATGTTCATCAAACCAGTCACTAGTCTGTATTTATTTGAATTGCATCTAATTTATTAATCCAACTTTAAGTTTTGAGGGATATTTAGTGTATTCTGACCTACAGTAATGTCTGAATAGCTGTTTTAGAGGTTACTGTAGGTCAAACTATAAACACTATGCATCTAACTTTAGGCTCCATGTAGATACAAAGACCTTTATATGAGAAAAGTGTCTTGTGAACACTTGCAATGTGTATCAATGCTCTAGATCTGCTGATTTCAGACTGTTTATTGATTTTTTTTTTTTTTTTTTTTGATTGGTGCCATTTTTATGCATTCACAATGGTATAAACCATTATAGAGGTGGTCAAATGTATGTTTATATTATCTATTTTAATTATTAATATTATTTAAGATACAGATCGAAGAAAACTGTTTCTCACTATTAAAGGGCTGACCACCCTATACCAATATACAGGAGTCAACATTTGTAGAAAGTAGATCAAAAAAGGTTTTTCAGAATTGTCCTAAAACAAGAATGGGTGTTGCTAAAGAGTTTTAGGACAAGGTTTTGATCCGCTTCAAATGGTGAACACTATAAATATTGGTGCCTGAGGTATGAAAGTCCGGATGCATGTGTTAAACAGCATGATTTTGTAAAATACTAGCTTTAATATGTGATTTGACTAAACAATGGCGATAAATGCCTATTTATGGACAGTTTTCTCAACTCAAATGTAGTAGTAGAGGCTCTGAGCTGGAAACAGTGTTCAATACGTCACAACAGCTGATTGTACCTTAAACCCTCAGAAATTGAGCAATGAATCAAAGTATGACCAGCATGTTTGCGAAGCTCTTGCCATTTTTGTGTGTGGTATTCATCGGGCATTGTGTGTGTGCGTCTGAAACTATTTTCACCCTCCGTCTTTCCATGACTGACCCAGATGTTTTGGTTGCACAAGCAGCCTGTCTGCTGCCTCCTGGATGAATGTGCCGTCACTGGCAGTAACTGTGCCTTATGGCGGCCCGGTTTATTATTAGTCTTATGCTGTAGGCTGATTTTTCTCCCTCTCTCTTTCTCTCTCTCTCTCTCTCTCTCTCTCTCTCTGTGGGTGTGTGTGGCATCTTCAGGAAAAGCACTTTGTTTGTTATATGCATGTATCTGATTGTTGCCACAGCAACTGTCATATGGCCATTAGTTGGCCACTGCTGTTTTGAAGTTGTATCTTGAAATAGGACCACGCACACACACACAAACACGTGCGCACACCCAATTTAAAAGTTCCTGTTTTTATTTAGGCTTACATTTGAGAGCAAAAAACATTGAGCATGTTTATGTACACTGATATGCTGATACCTCGGCTTAATATGATCTTGCAATACAAAAAAAAAAAAAGGTTGATTTGTATCCTTTTATTTTATAATTTTTTTTGCTTAAATCCGCCGTAAGGACACTTTAATTAAAGGAGCTTTGATAATTTGTATATACTTATGGAGGCTTCACTATTTTAAAATTTGCTTACTATTTACTCTTAAGTGATTCCAAACCTTTATGCATTTATTTAATTTCATGTCAATGGCTACACTCTCAGAAATAAAGGTTTGAGAGCTGTCACTGGGGTGGTACCTTTTCAAAAGCTACAACTGAAGGGTCCATGTTAATACCTCATGAATACATATTAGTACCTAAAAAGTACAAAAGTGTACCTTTAAATAATTTTTTAGTACAAATATATGTATTTTAGGTACCAATTTGGACTCTTTAAGTACAAATGTGTTTGAAAAGGTACCACCCCAGTGATAGCTCGCGTAGCTTTATTTCCGAGAGTGTATAATATTTTAACATGTAGATCCAAACTCATCATTTGGGATTAAACTCTTCTTGGCCTGAAGTATTTAAGGGTCAGAAAATTGAATGTCAAGTCAAGTCAAGTGGACCTTTATTGTCATTCCGCTACATGTGTGGACATACAGAGGAACGAAATGTCATGTCTTGCAGGACAACGGTGCTACATAAATTAATCATAAATACAAACACAACACTGGACATAAGAGCTATTTAAAAAAAAAAAAAAACTATGCATAGCTAACATATGCTATAAGATACTTAACTATACACGTAAGACAGTCTATACAAGTACTTTTACATGAGACTAAACAATGTTGCGCAGGATATTGTGGAAGGTATTAAAGGTGAATGTTGTGCAAAGGAAGTGTTTGGGGTTTAATATTGTGCAAGAGTTATTTAAGGTTGAAGCAAGCAGTGCGACATGATTGTGGTCCATTTATAGTAAACATCGTTTTCATTATTGAGTCCTTATAAGATGGAGTTTAGATAAAGTGTCCGGTGTATAAGAAAGAGGAATGTTTCTACAGGTGGTTTGTCAAGCCCACTCACCTGAATGAAGTGCAATTGAAATGCACAATGTTTCCAAGAGACATGGAGGGATTAAGAAAGTTTACATGAAAGGAAATATAATGTACATTAAAGACACAAATATAACATGTGTATAATGTACAAAATATACATGAAAGACACTTTTCAAATTATATTTTTAATAGCAGGCGTGCTGAATTGGCCACTATAGGTTGACTCATTTGTATTTATTGAATAATGATGACCACCATCATGTAATTACTGTCAAGCTACTCTCACCATAAAACACATTTTATTAGAATGTGAAAGATTAAGTACTGTTAGACAAGCAAGAAGGTCGCTGGGCCAGTTGGCATGTCTGTGTGGAGATTGCATGTTCTCCCTGTGTTGGCGTGGGTTTCCCCCAGGGTGCTCCGGTTTCCCCCACAGTCAAAAGACATGCGCTATAGATGAATTGAGTAAATAGAATTGGCCATAATGTATGAGTGTGAGAGTTTATGGGTGTTTCCCAATACTGGGCTATGGCTGGAAGGGCACCTGCTGCGTAAAACATATGCTGGAATAGTTGGCGGTTCATTCCACTTGGAATTCCATAAATAAGGGACTAAGCCGGAGGAAAATGAATGAACTGAAAATCATATATAACTTCTAATAAACTTTTTTGTGAGTTTTATTACACTGTAAAACCCAACAGTCAACTTTATCAAATGAAATGAGTGTAGTTAACTCAATTTAGTGAAAGTTAATAATACTCATAAGAGTTTTGAAAGTTTCAATTTAGAGTTGAAGGTAATGAGTTAATTAAATACATCATTACTTCAACTTAAATGGAGTAAGTTCACAGTACTCGTATAGATTAGTTTAAATGGTTTGTTGCAATCGGTTTCCTCAAACCGTTTGAGTTAACTTAACTTATTGGGTTTTCCAGTACTCAATTGGTTTGAGTTCTCTTCATTTATCGGGTTTTACTGTGCTCAAATTGCTTCATTTACTCAAATGGAGTGAGTTCACAGTACTCTTTAGAATTAGTTTTTGAACTTAAATGGTTTGTTGCAATCGATTACCTCAAATGGTTACCTTAACTTTTTGGGCTTTACAGTGCACTTATTTCTATTCACATATTTGTGTATCATCTCTTATTAAAATATAAAGTTTTTCTTATCATGTAATGTTTTTATGTATGTTGATCTTGCCATGAAATAGCCATACGTTGCTAATGTGGCAGTAAAGAAACAAATAAACAAACTTGTGCAGAAAATGAGACTGAAATTACTGACAACTCTTTTCAGGCAGTTCAGAAACTGAACTTTTTTATTTGAAATGGACAGTCACTCTGTTTATCTGCACTTTAATCTTTGAAACTCTGAAGACATCCACGTTTCACGCTACATCAAAGGTAATGTCTGAAAAAAGCTCTTGAAATAGGCATTACATAAATACACAGGAACCCACACTTCCTCCACTCTGCACACGAATGTTATTTGTCCCCTTTGTTGCTTTTAAAAAGGTGACCCGGAGTTCACTTACAGACCACCCTGCATGGGACAAACATGTTCTGTATCCATAAATATCCATAAATTAAACCAACTGATTATCAATGAGAAAATGCGGTTGTGCTAAATTTAATTTAAGATTTCTGCTAGTCTGAAATGAGCATTTGTATCGTTTGTGGTGTGGGTGTTGATGTATGTCTTGTGCATTTCCTGTGTGATTGAGAAGGTGACGCTTATTTTGGCGCTCATTTTTTAGTTGGTCTTTATGCGAGTTGCAGGCCGCACCTGCTGGGGACATTTGAGAGGGATGAACTCTTCATATTAGTGTGTTTGTGCTCTCCTGTCATAATGATACTAACAGTTAAAGCATTACTGTAACAAACCTTCAGCAAATTATATACCAGAATTTGCAGCTTGAGAGAAGATTTAATTACTGAAACACTTGGAAAAAGATTCAATCTTATTGGTCTGTGGGTTTTGTAGCTGAGCAAACAATGTGAAAATCAATGAACATGGTGAAAAGTCTTTCGATTTTCCACTGTCCATGTTAAGTCGTCCATTGGGACTCATTGTTTCATTTACACATTGAAAATCCATGCTGGAAAAATGCACTCTCAGAGCAAATGTTGATGTAGGATCTGGATGGCAAACATTTGCAGGTTCGATCCAAGTTTAGAGGTGATTCAAGATCTTTGCTTCTTAATGTTTTTTTTTTTTTAACTTGTAGTTACTCAAATAAATGTGTGTTTTGAACTTCTCATTTGTTTTTGTTTTTCTCAAATTAAGCTGACATGCTGTTTTTATATATAATGCTTTTGTAAAATAACAATTTGTGCAAATTACATGCTTGCAAACACTGTTTAGTATGATTCCCCTCCACAAAAAAAGTAATATTGCAAAATATAAGCATTAAAATAATGTTGTTGTTTTTTTAAATGTATAATACACTACCTGACAAAAGTCTTGTCATTAATCCCAGTTGTAAGAGCAACAAATAATAACTTGACTTATAGTTGATCATTTGGAAAAGTGGCAGAAGGTAAATTTTCCCATGAATCATCTGTTGAACTGCATCACAGAAATCAGTCAAGTTTGGTGAAGGAAAAGTCATGGTTTGGGGTTACATTCAGTGTGAGAGATCTGCAGAGTGGATGGCAACATCAACAGCCTGAGGTATCAAGACATTTGTGCTGCCCATTACATTACAAACCACAGGAGAGGGCAAGTTCTTCAGAAGGATAGCGCTCCTTCTCATGCTTCAGCCTTTACATCAAAGTTCCTGAAAGCAAAGAACGTTAAGGTGCTCCAGGATTGGTCACCCCAGTCACCAGACATGAACATTATTGAGCATGTCTGGGGTAAGATGAAAGAGGAGGCATTGAAGATGAATCCAAAGAATCTTGATGAACTCTGGGAGTCCTGCAAGAACACTTTCTTTGCCATTCCAGATGACTTTATTAATAAGTGATTTGAGTCATTGCAGCGATGTATGGATGCAGTCCTCCAAGCTCATAGGAGTCATACACAGTATTAATTCTTTTCCCACTGCACCATGACTTTATATGCTATACTGTACATTATTTTTGTGACAAGTGACAAGACTTTTGTCTAAGCAAAGTCAGCTCTTACTGTCCTAATTAAATAATTAAATAATTAAAAATCAAGGCATGATCATGTTTTATTTTGGTAAAATAAACGTAATCTAAAGGCCTTTGGCTATAATATAAGTCACTTCTGATACCAAATGATCAACTAGAAGTCAAGTTATTTTTTGTTGTTCCTAAAACTTGAGTAGGCGACAAGACTTTTATCAGGTAGTGTACATAAATAAATATATATATATATATATATATATATATATATATACTGTATGCATGCATGTACATGTTTTAAATAATATTTTTATATATGATTTTATATACAGTATAATAGTTTTATGCAATAATTTTTATTGTAATATTGTTAAAGACCCAATTTACACTATTTATTACGTATTATTTTTTACTTTAACTGCCATCTACACAGAGATGGTTCTGAAGTTTGTAGCTATATAAAACCTCTTTTTCTCACGTATCTTGTTGTCTTGAAGGTGAGATGCGAAACGATCTGTACATGACGCTGGAGAAAGGCGAGTTCGAGAAGGGAGGAAAGAGTGTGGCGAGAAACGTGGAGATCACCATCTACGCACTGGATGCAGATGGACAGATTCTCAAGGTTTGTGTCCACTTCCCTTAAATTTCTGAGATACAAACTAGGGCTGAACAATATATTGTTTAAGCATCAATACCGCAATGTATGTATCTGCAATAGTCACATCACAGAATTAGATTATTTATTAAATATTTAATTATAAAGATATTATTGTATAAAATTATTTATACAATGATGACCATGTTATTTAACGTTTGAGTTTTACATTGTTGTATTTTAAATACTCTTAGACGCCACAGAAAACCATACACTGTCAGATTATCGTAATTTATTATATTTTATGCAGACGCACTTCATAAAAACAGATATAAGTTCTTCAAATCTTTTAAAATAGAGCTATTCAATTATATTCATATTGCAATATATATCGAAGCAAAACAAAATATCGCAATGTCAGATTTTTCCAATATCGTGCAGCCCTAAAACAAACAAACTGATACTACATCAGAACTAGATACGAAAGTCATTTAAAATGACATTAAAGATGTTGTATAAAGTGATGTATAAAGAGATCAAACAGGACATTTATTGCACAGTACTAGAGAAAACAGTCATTTTAAGGAAATGGCCTTTAAGAGCATAAAGACTGCAGACACAAATTGATAAAGTGCGACAAAAGAAAAAAATTTTAAGTGTATTTTGGATTTTTTCTTTGTATTAGACAAAAAAATAAATAAACGTGCATGAAAAACTGTGTCTTTATGCATATAAAGTAGTATTTTATTCTTCTAATGTTCAGACTTCCTGTCCACCAAAACACATCTAATCATTTGATTGAAGCTTGTAAGAATCCACCCAGTCGGCCCAATGGAGGTGTCCACTGGTGGATGAAGGTTCTCTGTCTGTTCGGTCTTTCCAGTGTACAATGTTGATTTACTTCAAATTTCTCTCATATCTGACTCCAATTTGAACATGAGGTGGTTTATAATATTAATATATTTATCTTTCGTTGTATCTGACTCCAATCATAAAACATTTAGAATATTATATCAATATATAATTTAGATAAATGTTTGAACCTTTTGTCTTCACTCGTAACTATTGCATTTGTTCATTCGGGTGCTCATGTCGCTCAGAGAAATCGCCCCGGCCGATGGCGTCCCTCACGGTCACACTCTTGTCAGTCTTGACTATTAAACAGAGGTAATTGACTAATACTTTTAGATGGCTGCTCCCATGCTTGCCCATTCTAAAGTATTTTGATTAGTCCCGCTTAGATGTACACCCCTGAATAAAGACAATATCATTTCCAATCAGAGGTAATGGCCATTATTATAAATGTAACCGACTACTGTACTCTATAATAATTTTGGTTTAGCCAGGTTCATGGTTTTCCATGTATGTACTTAATTTGGAATAATATTACTTTCAAACAGGGGTCGGGTACCCTATCTAGGTTAGTCGTGCAACTCCTTGTTGACCTAGACGGAAATTATAACGCCCTTTCCACCTAAGTACACTTGAATCAATATCAAGTGTCAGTCGGATCCCTAAAATACAGTTAGTGTGCCCAATGCTCCATCTCAACTGAACTTTAGTCCGTCTACTGACCTGACACAGGAAGTGCGGAAACAAGGATACAGCGTAATCTACTAGAATGAATAATTACAAAGTAAGCAAAATGTGTTCAAACATAACAATTTAATAGTCAGGTAAATGTGTATTATGCCAATTATTTAGTCAATTTATAAACAATCAATACAAGACATCAAATTCTCAAAGATAAGTCCAAGATCAAAAGATGCATACCTGACATCATAAATATACATAGCATGGAGCATGAAGCTCCACACTACGGGCTAATCTGTGTTACAGAATCGCCCCGAACATTTAGAAACTGTTCCTTAAGTAGTCAAACCAAGAATCTCAAGGATGGGTGTTTGTCGAATAACAAAAGGCATTTGCATTTAGTGACATGTTAAATCTGAGGAGTTTCTGCCTATAGGAAACAAATGGTAATTTGAATAAAGGCCCCCTAGGTAAAGGCACACCCTTAGCAGTGGTTCACAAGATACCTGAAGTTATATATCTATTGTTTTGATTATGTCTATTTCTGAGGGAATGAGACCATTGTACCAGTCGCACTGAGACATTTCAAATGATCTCAAGCATGATAGATAAAGTCACTTGGATTGATATAGAACCTTCATACTTTGAAATGACCATTCTGTGTGAGTATGTATGAAGAGATGGTGAGTGAGGAGAGGGGGTTGCTTCAAATTTGAATAAAGGAGAGGAGCTGGCTTTCCCGCATTCCCACCTGGTGGGTTGTGGAGCCGATTGTCTCTGTGTTTCCAGCTCGTGCTTGAATTGTCAAAGACATCAAAATATTTGTGGTATCTCAAGTCTTACAAGCTTATTGAACATACATGCTGGCCAGTCAATGCAAATTTCTATTCTTGTCCAAAAAAGGTGATGTAAACTGACACTAAAGATAATTTCAAGTCTATCATATACTATTTGTTTTGTCCTTCACTTTGACTGCTGATAAACAGTCATGGAGATGGAGCGGAAAGAGGTTTGTGGTTTACTGTATCCTTTAACACAGTATTGATTCTCTTTTCCTTGTGTCTGCAGGGCTTTGTGGCCGTGGGTTCGGGTGAGCCGGGTGGAGACGAATATCACACCTTCGTGCTTTACCACAACAACAGCCCGCGATGGGCAGAGCAAATAAAACTGCCGATCCCTGTCGACATGTTTCGAGGTTCTCACGTCCGCTTTGAATTTCGCCATTGTTCCAGTGAGTACCAAACAACAAACTGATGTTTTTAATATTCACTCACACTACAGGGTGTTGAATGCTTGGTTCTGATTCGCTGAGGAACATTCTGAGGTGTGCAGTTATTTTCACATACAGCTAAAGTACTTCCAGACAGATCTTTCCCCTATTAAGCGGGTCGAACACCAGACGTTCTTTAAATAATATGTGTATAGATAAATATATGACATAAATATATGTAAAGATATAAATAAGATCTATATATTGCTAAGCAATGTGCCAGTGTACATGGCCTCATAGAAATCAACATTTACAATTCTAAAAGACATGTCCTGTCATGTCGTGACGCATCCATTGTGTGAAGCCGCTGTCACACTGGACTTTACTCCCCATAGTCTTCCATTCATACGCACGCGAATGCGTCAGACCGGAAACGCAGGGTCATGCGTCAGATTTCACAGGTTGCTGCAGTGGAAAGTTCAAACTTGGTGAACTCTGACCTGCGAAATCGCATCACTTGACTGCGTGAGACCAACCCAGGATCAAAACATGACCTCTCTGAACAGAAATTTAAAACATGGAGCAATCGCTCGCTTTTTTTAATGTCTAATCATCTTGTTTAATCCCGCCCCTTTTCGCAGCGCCGTACGACAGAATTTCGCAAGCTCAAGCTCTAGTGTGACTTCGGCTTAACCCTCTTTTTTTAGTTCTATATCGTTTTTTTTTTTTCAAAGCATATAACGCATAAAATACAATATATGAACAATATATTTAGCTGTGATAACCAGTGTGGTAGCCAGCATATTATAAATGTAATAATTCACTCCAGTCTGTTTATTATTAGCTCATTATTCTTAGAAAACGATGTATCACCACCTCAGGAGTCCATTATTCTCTGTTAATTTAAAGGGCACCTATGATGAAAATCATCTTTTGTAAGCTGTTTGGACAGAACTGTGTGTAGGTAGTGTGTCTACAATCATATTGGGGTGATATGAAGCCAATAAGTCTCTTTTTTAAAATAGGATCCAAATCCCTTCCGTTTTGAGGCCGGCCGCAACGTGACATAGGAGTGTGGTTTCCCCGCCCACCAAATTGATTGACAGTCGTGTATTAACATGTCTCCATAGTAATGCAGATAATCGTATCCACAAGAGAGGACGTGTGTAAAGCAACCGGGATTAAAAGATCTGTTGAGCTCACTGTGATCATCAATCATCATCAAACATGATCAAGAATGAGTTTTACAAGTTTAAAATGTTTATAAAACAGTGCATGTTATTAATGAACTAAAGCGATTTTACCGTCTTTATCACCACAGCCGCATGTCAGTACAATTATAAAAGAAGATGCTTCAATCCCGGTTTGTGGACGTTAAATTCATACAGCAGTGGATATCAACCTGTATCATGTCACATTTGCCTTGCAAAAACAGTGCAAAGTTAAACCTGCGCGGGCTGTGTGTGTGTGTGCGTGAACTTTGTAACAACATTGTGTGTGACTCATCATTGCAACTCCACAACACGCACATCAAATAATCATTGGGAAATGATTTCTCACAATTGTTACATCAGATCTGCTTCCTTCATGTCTGTCACTGTGCTGTTTATCTGACGCAGCCGAGGCGGAGATTGAGGTACACTCTGACAGGCACGTGGGAACGTTGGCTGAGGAGAACTAGCATTAAAGGCACAGGCAACAAAAATAGCTACATTGTTGTTCAGAGCAGAAAATCCAACATTCAGAAAGGCGTAATAAATAATCTGATGGGTGTTTAGAGCTGAAACTTTACAGACACATTCTGGAGACACAAAAGACTTATCTTAAATCTTGAAAAAGGGGTAAAATAGGTCCCCTTTAATGGGTCGTAGTCAATTTAAAGGGCACCTATGATGAAAATCATCTTTTGTAAGCTGTTTGGACAGGACTGTGTGTAGGTAGTGTGTCTACAGTCATATTGGGGTTATATGAAGCCAATAAGTCTGTCTTTTAAATTTCCTGACGTTAAAATGGGATCCAAATCCCTTCCATTTTGTGGCCGGCTGCAACGTGACATAGGAGTGCGGTTTATATTATATTATACATCAAGTATGTGTTTTTCCTTTGCAATGTGCTTCTTTTCTATTATTTTTTTAGTGTAAACTCGCGACAAACTCTTGACGCACATGTGTGACTGTTACGCTTATTTCTCATGTCTTTTGAAGCGTTGTGCAAGTAAACGCCATGTTTTGTTAGATGCCATGTAAAGTTGAAAGATCATCAACTTTCACATGCAGTGCAGCTCATCACTGTCAGGTACAAAAGCAGTGGACCAATCAGAAGAGTTAGGAGGCGGGGCTTCTGTTTATAGTAGAACGTTGGCATTACAAATGTTTTATGGCGAAGGGAGGCGCTCATCGTGGCTTTGGTCAGAGTATGTTTTTTCTTCAAGTGCTTATCATAGCATATAACTTATCACAACATTGTTTTTCTATTTCTAATGGGTCCGTAATTGTTGTTATTTCATAATATCACATCATAGTTTTGATGCACTTTTTTAAAATGCCATTCCTGAGCGCAGTATCTCACATTTTTAGACGCTCGAGTGTGAGTTATCTAATAGTTTAATGTACTCAAGTTAATTATTCCAAAAATACTACATATTGCACATTGTTTAGACGTTGTACTTCAAGACGTGTGTCCTTTTTTGTCTGATTTAAAAATTCACAGCCTACAACAGACAAAGTGCAATGATTTCTCTCAAGTTCGTTGATTTATTAGAAAATAATGGTCACCCGAGGTGTAACGGCCACTCTGCTTTGCATCACCACCTTGGGTGTACATTATCTTCTAATAATTCAACACCCCTTCATCAGTTATTCCTTACATAAAACATAACTGAAGCAAGACCATATTTTCCCCATTTTGGTAGACGCAGAGCTTGAGGGAAGAAGTTAAATGGTCTGAATTTCAAACGAATGCTGAAAGTGCTGGAGAAATAGCAGTGAGTCAGAGCATCACTAATGACTCCTTTATATGGACAAGTGTAATTAAAGATCACCAAGGGGTGTTTTTGTTAAAAATGGGCCAATGTTTTGATGAAAGGCATCTTAGTTGAACTTATGTGTGCTTGTGTGCTTGAGTCAGAGCTGTGTTCCGATGTTGTGTGGGCTTCATGTAGGATAAAACATCCCAAATCATCTTCTTTTAAAGCCACAGTGGTTTATGCTGGTTTTGCATTTGGGTTAAAAGTCAAAAACTAGATTTCATTTAGGATGATGATAATTATGAGCTAAATTGGTGTAGTTTTAGTGTGAATCGCAATGATGTTGCTGTATATAACACACACACACACACACACTATTTATATTTATATTTAGTTGTTGCGGCATACACACATTTATATTTATATATATTTTTTTCTTCCACGGAAACAGTTGATGAACTATTTCTGTGATTTAATTCCTGTTTAGAGACTGTAAAAGACAGTGTTGATATGTGCAAATGTTAATCTGTAATTACCCATCATAAAAACAAATATAAAAAATGTACTAAATAATTGTATAAATAAAATATATTATATAGCTCAATGCATTTAGTTTTTTTTATAGCATATGTAAAAATACATATATAATATATAATATGTATTTATTTTGTAGACGATAATAAAATACAATAAATCAGAAATTTCATAAATAACATAAATAATTCTCGTTAACTTAGTTTCACGCGTCCTCTGTTCTTGCGGCCTTGAGTATTGGAACTGAACTTTGGCAGCTGATGATGACATTACCAAGAATACAAGGACGCAAGACCGCTGAAGAACGCATATTGAGAAACAGCCTAGGGCTGCGTCCGAAACCGCCTACTATTCAGTAGGTACTGCATTTGAATTTAAACGTACTACTCGGCCGTTGGAAAAGTACGTTCTATACAGTATGAATGTGAGCAGTATGAATGGAATTCGGACGTACTACATCCGCCATTTTGTCATGGTCACGTGACCTACCTGCGTCAGTTGCGTCGCTTCACGTCCATTCATAAATTCTCTTGCGGGGCATCATGGGATAGTGCAGCGTCCATGGGATGCGCACTTCAGAATCTCGCCGGAAGTAGTAAGTCATCCGGGTACTTCTCGCATACTGATTTTCGAATTCTAAGAATTCGGACATACTACTCCGCTTGCATACTGATTTAAGCGTACTGTATAGTATGGAAGTATGCGGTTTCGGACGCAGCCTAGGACTCTGTTCCTGGAGATCTACCTTCCTGCAGATTTCAGCTCATGGCCTAATCAAACACACCTGAACTAATTAATTAGGACCTGAACAGTACTTGATAATTACAGGCAGGTGTGTTTGATCAGAATTGGAGCTGAAATTTGCAGCAAGGTAGATCTACAGGAACAGGGTTGAGCACCCCGGTCTAGGATATGTATTGGCCTTAAGCGTCACAGTAAATATATGTTACTTCCAGCATTAAAAAAGTTATTGTTGTGGTTGTTTTAAATGCTTTTCAATATTAAATTCAAGATTTTAATATTCAGTGTTTGTGTTCCCCAGCAAAAGACAAGGGAGAAAAGAAGCTGTTTGGATTCTCATTCGTCCCTCTAATGCAGGAAGATGGACTGACTTTGCCCGACGGGACACACGAACTCCTTGTTCATAAGGTACGCCTGTCAAAACATCTCATTGGTTTAAATACTTTCTAATTACTTTGTCTGAGTTACTCAATAAGTAATTTGATTACTCAATGCTAAAATACTTTAAATCTCAATGTATAGACAATAGAAAGTAACTCAATTCTTTAAATAATAGCCAAACAGCACATTGTATTGTCATGAACTAATTTCTCAATTCGCTTTCTTAAGCATATGCAGTTGTCTTGATTAATAATATGAATGTTATTTAGTTAAAAAATTGAATTATCGAGCAAAAAATACAGCATATTACCTTTTATACAGAACCGTTGAATGCCTGTACAGTATTTAAGGAAAGTACTTTATAACCCTAACCCTAACTGTCAATGAATTACCTAAAAATGAAATCCCTTACTTGATACCTTTTCAGTGAAAAAGTAATCTAATTACAGTAACTAGTTACACCCAACACTCTGTCAAATGACAAATTGTCTCAGCTGACACGCATTTCGTTCTACATGCTTCTTTTGTGCCCTGTGAAGTGCCCTGAATGCAAAACACGGCCTCTTATTAAAAAAGTGTAAGAGTTAAATAAGCGTGTCGGGAGTACCCGTCCCTGAGGCACACCCAATTTAAGAGCACAGCTCGGGTAATTGCAGACTGTGGAAGTGTTTGTGGATTTAACTGGCTTAAAAGAGGTCACAAACACGCATGCAAAGAGCTGCTGTTATTGGTGTCGTGTTGTGCTGTCAGCTTTCCATTTGTAGTTGGTACAAACATAGGTTCATTAAAGAAGCCTATGCTGAAGGAGTTTAAGACCTGCATCATAATCATAAGTAAGCTTAGAAATGCATTTATATATCAAAATAGCACTGAAACATCACTGAAACAGTAGTGCTACTTGGTCATTTCAGCCTTTTTTTTTGTTGTTGCATAAACCTACAAAATGTGTAACAATGTTGCTTGTTGTTGGTTGTATTTATTATATTTAATTCAGTTTTGTTCAAATTTTTAAAATTATTTTACATTTTTAAAATTTTACATTTTAGCTTTTATTTTTGTATTTTTGTATTTCATTTTATACATTATTTATAATTATTATTTATTATATTTAGAATTATTATAATTAATTTAATTTGATATTTAATTTTTTATTTATTTATTTATTTTTTTTATTTTGTATTTTATTTTACTTAATTTATTTTAATTAATTAATTAATTAATTAATTAATTAATTAATTAATTAATTAATTAATTAATTAATTAATTAATTAATTAATTAATTAATTAATTAATTAATTAATTAATTAATTAATTAATTAATTAATTTATTTATTTATGTTTTGGCTTAAGCTGACACCTGACATGTCAAGAAATGGTGTTTTCTGCTCTGCAAAAAGCAAATCCACTTGAAAAGTGCTAGTTTTGTTAGCTTGTAAAACATAAAAAAAGTAAAACAATGCACATATTTTCAGTGTTGCTTATTAAGGAGAAAGAATAATGAGTGACAGAGGATTTAAAGTACAGCTAATGGCTACATAATTATAAAACGAAACACATTTTTAAAGCGAAACTGAAACTAACTGTGTGTGTGAAATGTCATACAGATGCTCACATTTGTCTCTCATTTTGTTCAAATTTGCATGTTTTTCTTGCTTGATTGGTTTGACCCCCCTCCCCCCAAAAAACTGTATTAGACATTATTTATGCATAAAGAGTGGTTCACTACATTATTTTTACAAATGTCTAATGTGCACTGTAAAATTACACAAGGCAGAAGATATGGCAGAGCAATAAATGATTGTTAGAAGTAAAAGAAGCTCATAAAATGCATAATTAAAGTGTGAAAATGAGGAAAAGTGCTTTTTTATAATTGAATAAAGGCACATTTTTATATTATTTTAATATTTTATTTGCTTAAAAAAAATTACAAATGCAATAAAAACACAGATTTTAGTGTCCTTGTAGGCCAAAAATAAGAGCATTGGTTTCAATGTATATCATTAATAAAGTTTAGTCCTTGGATGCATGCAAACCTATTGCAAAATTAGTATTAACATCTGAAATAACACAATAGATGCATTTAAGACTACTGAAATGGCTTCTATTAGTACATGTGAAATGACAGCATCACAAAAGCTTAGCCTATATACAGTACATCCAATACGATGCTAAGTGCATCTCATGGCCTATTTACAGATGCTGAAATAGGGCGGTTTGCTTGTGCATTTACACACACGTCACTGCATCCAGTAATGCTGAGCTGCGCCGTGTCACTGATCATGTAAAGCATATGGTCATTGTGCATTTACGCACACACTTCTGCTGACCTCTGATTGGGAGCAGTTTTTGAGTAAGATAAATGATATATATATATATATATATATATATATATAAAAAAAAAAAACAGAAGTCAGCTGTTTGCATTTGTGCTGCAGGCAAAAGAACTGCTGACTGAATGCACAGAGATTGCATGATGCTAATTAAACGACGAGTTCAACCAGAAATAACACTAATCTGTGCTTATTTTACTTACCTCTATTACAATCCCATTTTGCCTTCTCAGGAAAGCCACAAAAATAATAGTGTTTTACTGAATTATACCTTTTGGGTGAACTATTATACTTTGAGGACTTTGTGTGTATAGATATAAATGAAACGGTGCTAAATGTTGCATTGTGGAGTATTTCTAAAGGTGATTTTATATACAAGATATTAAATACTTATAATACTAATATTACAATAATAAGGACTAATGTAATACTAAATTACAGACTACTTATAATTAAAGTGCACTAAATAATAGTCATGACACATTCTTTTAATGTTACTTTAACTTAATTTATTGAGTTATTCAGGTTTCAGTTAAATTCATTGTAATTATACAAAAGGTTTGACTTCATATATTTAGTCATATTTAGTTGATGTAAGTTGAGGTGACAAACCATTTAAAGCATCAAGATTTTTTAGTGTAATATCACCTAGATTATTGTTTCAATTATAGCACAATATCAGTGAAATAATGTTTACTTGTCAATCAGTGGTCAAATTAATTATTGAATATACTCAAAACTTTGAAACCACTTAAAAAATCAGTGGCAAAATTTTACGACAATTAATTATTTTGGGGCTATTCTGATTTAAAGGTTCAAGACATCCTGGAGTACTTTTTTTGAAATTTTTGTTGAGCATCAGTTAAGGCAACGTTAGCACCTGTCAGCTTTAATTGTGGGGAAAACTGGATAATTTTGTGCTTTTGTCAGCTAATTTCATCTTCCGGGTTTAAAATATTTTTTGGGGCGCGATCAAAATCGGTGACTTATCGCAAATCTGGTAGTGGAGTGATGACGCGTCGGTTTCAATTCAATTCATCTTTATTTGTATAGCGCTTATACAATGTAGATTGTGTCAAAGCAGCTTCACATGGAAGGTTTCTCATTATTATTCATAGCAGAGTTTTCTTATCCTATCAGAAAACCCTGCTTCTTAATTATTCATGAGAGCACCTGCTTTCCGAAGGCAAGGCAGACCTGCCAAGCTGTGAGACCCAATGACTGGGTGAGACCGCGTGCACGCACATCACAGGTCGTATGTGTTTGTTTCCATGATCCACGTGGTTTGTTGCATGTTTTTCCCAGCAATGCTGTCAAGGCCGATACAGCAAAGCTGTTGGTTTGCAGCAAGAATTTTTGTCGGGAGAGCAGTACGAGAATTGAAGAAAGGCAGACTTTGTCTTTTATCAGTTGAGTTTGTTACCATTCAGACACATCGCCTAAATCTGTGCTGTTGTGTTCGCCTATGTTTAAAATCCTCCAGATTACCAGCAGGGTTAATAGTTAGAATAGACAGGGCAGTAGACCTGCTGCATTGCTGTCCACTGTGTCTGCATTCAGACCCGGGGATTGAGGAGGAGAGAAGTCCTCTTCATTTATAGTGTTTATATAAACACAATTATCTTTATGATGATATAACAAATTGTGGTTGTGTATATGAAATTACGAATAACAAATGTAGCAGGGTGTTAATTTAATTACTGTTTATGTCTTTGCATTTTAACTTAGTAAACTATAAAATCACGGGTCTCCTCACGGTTTGTGTCTCATTTTGTGAGCCAGCTGACAACAGTTGTTCGCTCCCCTCTTTTTCCCCTGCTCTGCCGGCCACGCCCACTCCTCCCTCTGCTCACAGCGCTTCACGCAAAGAGCATAGAATCACCAAGAGGCGACACTCTAGTGCGATTTGAGAAACAGCCACTAGATGCTGCTAGTGTCACGCGGCCGCCATTTTGGAATAAAAATTCCAATAGAACAACAGCATATTATAAGTCTGTAAAATAAACTATTAAAAGTGCTGATGATTGTAATAGTAAGTGTTGTATTGTCGTCTTTCAGGTTGTTTCTCAGCTTTAATGCGCTTTTTAGATAAATAAATAAAAAACTAAGCAGCTGTTTGCCATCGCGACAGCAATAAGATCCAATGACTGGCCGATCGCTTTCACTCCAGAATGGCGGAATCGCGGGGCTGTTGCTGGGCGCTGCTGTTGCAATGGAACATTCTATTGAGTGTCGCCTCTTTGCTCCATATCCATCTCAGAGCATTTTTTGAAAACATTCTGAGATAGACTTGAACCGAAAGAGGGGGTTTCATGGCCCTTTAAAGAGTCTTTTAATATATCCAAAAACTCTTGTTCTGAATATGCATATACATTTCTATACTCTATATAATACTGAATATCATATGGGTGCCTTCTGAAAATCTTGGTTAAATATATATTCTTAAGTCATTTGTTTGACTTTAATAAATATATTTTTATATTAAATCAAAAATTAAAGGATACACAGTGATTAATGTATGAAACAAATAGCACACTCATTCAGTATTCTTTGTTATTTAAATATTTATTTGTAAGCAATGCACTTATGAATTTATATATATATACACAGTTGAAGTCAGAATTATTAGCCCCCCTGAATTATTAGCCCTCCTGTTTATTTTTTCCTCAATTTCTGTTTAACGGAGAGAAGATTTTTTCAACACATTTCTAAACATAATAGTTTTAATAACTCATTTCTAATAACTGATTTATTTTATCTTTGCCATGATGACAGTAAATAATATTTGACTAGATGTTTTTTAAGACACTTCTATACAGCTTAAAGTGACATTTAAAGGCTTAACTAGGTTAATTAAGTTTACTAGGCAGGTTAGGGTAATTTAGGCAAGTTATTGTATAATGATGGTTTGTTCTGCATTAATTTTGACCTTAAAATGGTGTTTAAAAAATAAAAAAATTGCTTTTATTCTAGCCGTAATAAAACAAATAAGACTTTCTCCAGAAGAAAAAATATTATCAGACATACTGTGAAAATTTCCTTGCTCTGTTAAACATCATTTGGGAAATATTTAAAAAAGAAAAAAAATTCAAAGGGGGGCTAATAATTCTGACTTCAACTATATATATTGGAATTTTTAACTTGGCAGGGGTTGTTTTACTGTTTTACTGTTTTTTACTGTTTTTTTTTTTTTCGATTTAGGTTTGCATGAACTTCTTCTTAGAACTGTGACCAATTTACTGTCACAGCTGAAAAAAAGATGAACAGGTTGACACTGTTGTTTTGTTTTTGGTGCACGTTTTCCAGTGTGAGGAGAACGCTAACCTGCAAGACTGCTCTCGCTACCTCAAACTGCCCTTCTCCAAATCAAACCTGCCCGGCAACAACCAAACTGTGAAAGGCACTAAAGAGTCCTTGTGGATCACATCATTCCTCTGTTCCACAAAACTCACTCAGAACGGTAACTTGTTTGTGTGTGTTGTGTGTTGCGTGTGTGCGCGCATGTGGTGTGTGCATATGCGCCATTTGAGTGTGCATGTGGTGTGTGTATGTGTGCGCGTGTCTTGTGTATGTGTGGTGTGTGCATCATATGTGTGCTCATGTCGTGTGGGCACATGTGGTGTGTGTGTGCGTGTATCTTGTGCACGTGTGTGTGCGTGTTGTCATGTCATGCAGGTTTGCGAATTTGCATGTGGTGTGTATGTCTGCACGTGTTGTGTATGTGCGTGTCTGGTGCGTGTGCATGTGTCTTGTGTGGGCATGCATGTATTGTGTGAGTGTCGTGTGCGTGTTTTGAGTGACTCTGTATATCTTGTGTGTTTGTGCGAGTGTGTCTTGTGTGTCTCTGTATGGATTAGTGATATAATTCCTTTATTTCTAACAGCGTAATCCACCGTTAAACTCAAAAACAATCATTCAAACACAAATACACTCCATGATAATCAACAAAAGATCTCCATATCTGTGCAAACTCAACAATAACATATGATTTTAACCAGTTCTGAAATGGAGAGCTGAAAAACTGGACAAATAAAACAACAGACCTTTATTATTCCCATGCTGGAAGTCTCCTTTGCATAATAGCAGATATAAAACACAATGGACACTTTAGGGCAGTCTGCATGGCATTTCACACAGCATTTTGCAGAAGTCTCAACAGAAAACGTGCACTGATTGGCTGGTTTTTATTTTTATTTTTCAGGTGACATGCTGGATTTACTGAAATGGAGAGCTCATCCGGAGAGAATCAGTGACAGTCTGTCCAAACTCAAAGAGATCGATGGCTCTGAAATAGTGAAGGTCAGCTTTCTGTTAGTTAATGAGCATGTCAGTCATTAGAGCCTCAATTGTGTACACTTACTAATAAAATCAACCGTCATATCAGTTTTTGCAGGATACACTGGACACTCTTTTCGGCATTTTAGATGAGAGCTCGCAGAGATATGCACTCAAGGTGTTTGATTGTCTGGTACGTACAGATCTGCATTTTTGACTCAGTGAAAAGCAGTGACGCATTTGCTTATTGTCTTTATGTGTTCATTTTTTTGGGTCAGGTGCACATTATAAACTTGCTTCAGGATAGCAAGTTTCAGCATTTTAAACCAGTCATGGACACCTACATCGAAAGCCACTTTGCTGGAGCCCTGTCATACAGGTATGCTAAAAACTGTCCTCAATTCACAAGCGTTAAGCTGTCACTCACTTTGCAAAAAGCAAACGAAAACGCATTTTTCAAAATCTCTATATAACGTATATAAGAAAAATATGCCTGTAAGTTTTATTTTATTTTTATTATTTGTTTTTATATTTTATTTTATTTTTTATATTTTATATTATATATTTTATTTTGTATTTTTTATAGTTTATAGTTAATATTTTTAATATTTTATTTTATTTTGTTTTTTTAATATTTTATTTCATTTTGGTTTTTATTTTATTTTATTTAATATTTTATTTTGTTTTTTATATTTAATATTTTTAGTATTTTATTTTATTTCATTTTGTTTTTTATTTACTTTTATATTATTTTCTAATTTTATTTTATCTTTTATTTTTTCTAATTTATTTATTATTTATTTTTTTATATTTTATATAATTTTATTATATTTCATTTTGTTTTTATTTACTTTATTTTATATTTTATTTTATATTTAATTTAATTTATCTTTTGTATTTATTTATTTATTTATTTATTTATTTTTTGTATTTTTTAAATTTTTTTTATTTATTTTATTTTGTTTTTATTTACTTATTTTTATATTATTTCATAATTAATTTTATTTTACATTTTACTTTTTATATTTTATTTTGGTAACACTTTACAATAAGGTTCATTAGTTAATGCATTTACTAACATGAACTAATCATGAATAACACTTGTACAGCATTTATTAATCATAATTCAACATTCACTAATGCATTATTAACATCCAAGTTCATGCTTGTTACCATTAGTTAATGCACCGTGAAATAACATGAACTAACAATGAATAACTGTTTTTCATTAACTAACGTTGTCTAACATGAACAAATGCTGTAGTAAATGTATTGTTCATTGTTTGTTCATGTTAGTAAATGCATCAACTAACATTAACTAATGAACCTTATTGTAAAGTGTTACCTGTATTTTTTATATTTTTATATGTTATTTTATTTCATTTAGTTTTTTTAATTACTTTATTTTATGTTATTTTATAACTTTATTTTATTTAATTTTTTTTATATTATTTATTTTATTTATTTTTTATATTTTATTTCATTTTGTTTTTATTTACTTTATATTATCTTATATTTTATTTTTTATTTAATTTTGTGGTATTTATATTTTATATTTAACATTTTTATATTTTATTTAATTTTGTTATTTATTATTTTATATTTTATATCTAATTTTTTATTTTATTTTTTATGTTTTATTTATTTTATCTTGCATTTTTTGTATTTTTGTTTTATTTAATTTAGTTTTTTATTTACTTCATTTGATATATTTCCTTTTTTATATTTTATTTTATTTTATTTATATACATTTTATTTTTAGTATTTATTTTAATTTATATTATTATTTCTTTTTTATATTTTATTTTATTTTATTTCATATTTTATTTATTTTTATTTTATTATTACAAATCAGTATATATATAACCAATATTTGCAGATGTTTTCAAGCTTTTTTTTTTATATCGTTCTCGAAATATTCTTTTTTTGTTTCATTTTTATTTATTTATTTATTTATTTATTTACATTTTTTTTGTGAATGGCACTTAGTTTGATATTTTGTTTTGTAATGGTAAATATTTTATGCAGTAAAAGTGGCTAAATTTTTCAGAAAACAGAACATTGTCTCTCTAAAACCAGTACAGTCTTCACTCAAATAACACTTGATTTTATTGCATGTTGATTCATCAGGGTCAGAGATCAGCCCACATTACAGCCCACACACTGCTCAAATGTGCACATTACACAACCAGTTAACTTCAAAACTGGACAGAATAAAACACACTGTCAAAAGATCACAAAATAAAAATTTAAATACAGTGAATCAGCAAAACGTTGACAGACATGAAGTGAAATGTACAAAACTGCAACTTCATGGGCTCTTTAAATGCATCTTTTAGGTTCTAGTTATTGTTGCTCACTGGTGCAAATACATTGCATCATGCTCTTTCTTTTATAGCCCCTTCCATCCTGTTCTTTCAGTTCTCCTTTTGTTGAGATTTTTAGGCTTTTAGAGAGCGTAATCCGCATTCGTGCAGAACATTGAAAAAGCTGCACAGAAACTTTTCTCTCTGACTTCAGTGCAGCGAGTTTAATTTTCTTTCAACTATTCAATGCAATGCTAAGAAATCATGGTAGAAATCAACAGGGATTCCACCGTCTGATCATATCGCAATACTTCTTTTTATCTGTTGCAATATATGAGCTATTACGATGCGCCGTGATTAAAAAGTCTCTTTTATTTTCTTGCTGCATCATGAAGTTGCTTAAAATAGCTTAAAGTTCTGAATGAAGATTTGTGCTAGATTGTGATGTGACAGACAAAAATGGTTCCTGATTGCAACATTTATTTCACCCTGATTCTGCTTTCAGTAATTTTTGCACTCACTTTTTGTGTACACTACAACTAAACATCTATAAATTGGTTAAAAAAAAAAAAATGTCAAATAAAATAAAAATAAATATATATATATAAATAATTATGGGTTCACCTTCTTCTTTTCCACATATAAAAATGTATGAATAAAATTAATGGTTTTATATGTTGTATATGTTTTATATTTTAAATTATTATTACAATTATATTTTTGTCATTTTTGTCAATTTATTAACTGTTAAAACATATTTAAAAAGTCAATACTAACTTTTATTTTAATTTAGTTTAATAATTTTACTTTCCCTAATTTTTATTTCAACTTTATTTCTTTGTTTGTTTATTTGTTTGTTTTAATTTTCATTTAAGTTTTTATATGCTTAAATGTTTCAAAGTTATTATATGCTATGAAACTAACCCACATATTATTGTGTGTCTGGCAGAGATCTGATTAAGGTGTTGAAATGGTACGTGGACCGCATTATTGAAGCGGACCGTCAGGAACACATCCAACAGGTGCTAAAGGTGAGCTTTTCATATTAAGTTTACCCATCCATTTCTTCACAATGACATCTACAGTCATCAAAGCTCCTCCGTCTCTTACATTTTGTGTCACAAATGCAATTTGCATCCATAATGTACTGAATATTCAATATGTGAAGAAAGCATTATGACTTCCACATCACATTATTTCACACATCCTACAGTTGAAGTCAAAATTATGAGCCCTCCTGTGAAATGTGTTGAACAGAAATTGGGGGAAAAATGTACAGGAGGGCTAATAATTCTGACTTCAACTGTATATGTTATTGCATTTTATGTTGCTGTCTGTGCTCAGATCTGCTGTTTCTTTTTTTTTTTCTCTCCAGGCGACAGAATATATTTTTAAGTATATTATCCAGTCCCGGAGGCTGTTTGCGTTGGCCACAGGCGGACAGAACGAGGAGGAGTTTCGCTGCTGTATGCATGAGCTCTTCATGTCCATCCGCTTCTTCCTCTCGCAGGAGAACAAGAGCCTGAGGCCCATCACACACACACAGGTGAGAGAGAGATGCGCTCTTATAATACATTACATTAAAGAAAAAATAAATAAATTATGTGGTGGCACGGTGGCTCAGTGGTCACCTCATAGCAAGAAGGTTGCTGGTTTGAGCCCCTGCTGGACCAGTTGGCATTTCTGTGTGGAATTAGCATGTTCTCCCTGTGTTCACGTGGGTTTCCTCTGGGTGCTCTGGTTTCCCCCACAATCCAAAGACATGCGCTAGAGGTGAATTGGATAAACTAAATTGGCCGTAGTGTATGAGTGTGTGTGAATGTGAGAGTGTATGGGTGTTTTCCAGTACTGGGTTGTGGCTGGAAGGGCATCAGCTGCGTAAAACATATGCTGAATAAGTTTGCGCATCATTTCACTGTGGTGATCCCTGACAAATCAGGGACTAAATCGAAGTTAAATGAATGAATAAAGATAAATTACAAACATTAGAAAACAGCAGTTCACCCTCAAAAACAAAACACAGAGCCTCATTAACACATCAAAAACTTTTGAATGTGACAAAATCGAAAACATTTATAATAGAGAAAGTCAACCATAACTCTTGATTTCACCAAATTCAAAACAAAGCAACTATGAGGGAGAGAGACATCAGCTGCGTCCGAAACCGCATACTTCCATACTAAACAGTACGCTAAAATCAGTATGCGAGCCGAGTAGTATGTCCGAATTTATAGAATTCGAAAATCAGTATGCGAGAAGTACCCGGATGACTTACTACTTCCGGCGAGATTCTGAAGTGTGCATCCCATGCACGCTGCGCTATCCCATGATGCCCTGCGAGAGAATTCATGAATGGGAGTGAAGCGACGTAACTGACGCAGGTAGGTCACGTGACCATAACAAAATGGCGGATGTAGTATGTCCGAATTCCATTCATACTTCTTACATTCATACATTTATACTGAAAAACTGTTTATGCTCATATTTGACTCGGGTACTTTTTTTATTAACTTCATTCCATTCATTCATTCATTTTCTTTTCGGCTTAGTCCCTTTATTAATCTGGGGTCGCCACAGCGGAATGAACCGCCAACATATCCAGCATATGTTTTACGCAGCGGATGCCCTTCCAGCTGCAACCCATCACTGGAAAACACCCATACACTTCCGTTCACACACATACACTACGGTCAATTTAGCTTACCCAATTCAGCTATAGTGCGTGTCTTTGGACTTGTGGGGGAAACCGGAACACCCGGTTGAAACCCACGTGAGCACGGGGAGAACATGCAAACTTCACACAGAAATGCCAACTGACCCAGCCGAGGCTCGAACCAGCGACCTTCTTGCTGTGAGGTGAGAGCGCTACCCACTGCGCCACCATGCTGCCCCCACCTCCAACTCACACCTGCTTAATAGTCTCTAGTAATCTTGAACCCCTTGATTAGTTGGATCAGGTGTGTTTGATTAGGGTTGGAGCAAAACTGAGCAGAGCTACGGCCCTCCAGGAATCCAGTTTGATACCTATGATTTCATTGACTACGTTTACATAGACACCAATAATTCGATTTTAATGCGATTAAGACAATACTCTGATTAAGATTCTACCATGTAAACAGCGATTTTTGATTGATTTAATCAGATTAAGGTCATAATCGAACTAAAGAGAAATCGAAATAAGACATGAGGAGTATGCCGATCTTAGTCGCATTATTGAAGTGCAGTACAGATATGTAAACACCTTAATCAAATTATTACCGTCATCTAGGACTTTAAGCCGCTTTTTGCGACAGGGTAGTCCACACACACACACACACACACACACACACACACACACACACACACACACACACACACACACACGCACGGCTGATTGACACTTTTTGCACCTACCGAGTCAGTGCAGACCACAGACACCTGCATCGTGAAATGCGGAGGTTTTTTTTTTCTTCCATTCAGCATGCGGTATGAACTTCCATTAAAACAACTCCTCCAGCAGTTTATAGTTGCATCCAATATCTCGTTTGTCACGGTGGGCATGCATGAAATCTTCGTGAATGAAAGTAAAAGTGCCAAACTGCAGTTAAAGTCGACAAATTAAAAATGAAACACCCGAAATTACATGAAACTCCAGAAGAAATGCGCATAGCGCGGTGACGCAATGATATTAATCGAATTATGTGCTATAACATGTAAAACAGGATCATGAAAGTAACACTCAAAAAGCAACTCATGTAAACACCTTAATCATATTATTGTCTTAGATTAAAGCAAATAATTAGATTGCTGATGTCCATGTAAACGTAGTCAATGACAACTTTTAACCCAATCGTTGGGTTTTTCCATATTTGATCCAATAAATGCTGATTTAAAATAACCCATTCTGTTTTTTTAGAGTGTATGATTTGACACAGGAGAGAGAGAGAAAGAGAGACATCTGAAATTTATACTGACATACTTTCTTGCATAGTTGAGGCATTAAACAGCTCATAACATATGATTTGGTGCTCTTTGGGCAAACAGATAAAAGTCTACATTTCTCATTTCTTTTAATCCAGTAATTAGTTATCATTTGCTATCATTTAATACAATGCCACATCCATATCACCCTGCAGCCCAAGACCGGTTACTCATTGAAGCTAAGCAGGGCTGAGCCTGGTCATTACCTGGATGGGAGACCACATGAGAAACCTAGGTTGCTGTTGAAAGTGGTGTTAGAGAGACCAGCAGTGGGTGCTCAACTTGCGGTCTGTGTGAGTCTTAATGCCCCAGTATAGTGAAGGGGAGTATAGTGAGCGCTGTCTTTCGGATGAGACGATAAACCGAGGTCCTGACTGTCTGTGGTCATTAAAATCCCTTCCCATTCATGAACAGCATTTACCGTTCATGGCCTCCCAATCATCCCCATTCACCGAATTGGCTCTGTCATTGTCCCTATCCCTATAGCTGGTGTGTGGTGAGCGCACTGGCGCCGTTGTTCTGTGGCTGCCGTCGCTTCATTCAAGTGGTTGCTGCACACTGGTGGTGGAGTGGAGAGACCCCCCCTCATGATTGTAAAGCGCTTTGGGTGTATGGCCATGAGCTATTTAAATACACATTTAATTATAATAATAATAATAATATTAGATGCATTACAATAATATTTTCATAAAATAAGTGTTCATTTATTTTATTTATTTAAAAAGACATGCATTATTTTTACTTGCAATGAACAAAAATGGCCAAAATGCCAACATATTATGTAAATTGCTGTTACTTACCTGTAAATTGCTGTTATGATTTATTGTTCACTGTAATTTTTAGCTTGAAGCGTCCTCCAAAACCACAGGATGCCATCAGAAATTTCTCAGTGGCACCGGCGAAACCTTTTTTTTTTTTTTTTTTTGTCATAGTAATGCCCTTAATTTACTTTCTCCAGACGTGTTGCCCTTGAGAAGTGGGATCATTCATATTTCATGAGGAGAATGTCATACAAAGGCTGTTTTGAATGCACTTCCTAAACTCACGCTCAGCATTTGAAGCCTCCACACCAACATTTCCTCCTCGCCTGAGCTGAATGCGGATCGTCCTCTATTCTTCCGCTGCTCCGGCTTTTGTTCGGCTCTCCCGTCAGTCTATTTTGATGTTCCTCAAAGAGCCTCAGAGGTGCCCATGTGCCCCCTTTAAAAGAGGCAGCAGAAACAGCCAAAGAAAGAATTGCTTTGGGTTTTAATGAGAGAAGGAAACAAAGGATAAGCATGAAAAGAATGAACTAAGATGGGGAAAGATGTGAGATGATGAAGGCGCTACATGATTACAAGAAGCTCGTGTGAATATTCAACTTACACTATTAGCATAAAGTCTGGTCCACTTGGCAGCAATAACTATCTTGCTGGTCATGATGAAAAACAACCACCGATTATTCTCTGGAGTTTATTATCTGACAGAAACGTTAAGCATTTGTTATCTGTCTGTCACTAGCAAAGCCTAGCCTGAGGTATGTTAATATACTTTATATAAACGTTAATCATACCAACAACATTGTAAAACATATTAGAAACATGCTAACAATGTGTTGAGATGTTTCAAAACATGGTAGTGACATGGTAAATCCATGCTAGAAATGTATTAAATTGTGTTAGCTGCTTTGTGCTAAAGATAATTTATGCTAGCATGGTGTTAAACATGGTAGCAACATGTTAAACTATGCCCACAGTAGTTGGGATGTGTGATCAATATGATAGCATCCTGTTAACTCGTGTTATGCTGGCTATTTGTTGATTCATGTTAGCATTGTTTTAAAAGTAGCATCAGCATGTAACCCTGCTGAAAAATCCAGCTTAAACCAGCCTAAGCTGGTTGGCTGGTTTTAGCTGGTTGACCAGCCTGGTTTTAGAGGGGTTTTGGCCATTTCCAGGCTGGTTTCCAGCTATTTCCAGCCTGGTCTTAGCTGGTCAGGCTGTAAAATGACCAGCTTAAACCAGCTAAAACCAGCTTGACCAGCCTGGTTTAAGCTGGACATAGCTGGTTTTGGCTGGTCAAGCTGGTTTTAGCTGGTCAACTCCCAGCCTGACCCGCTAAGACCAGGCTGGAAATGGCTGGAAACCAGCCTGGAAATGGTCAAAACCCCTCTAAAACCAGGCTGGTTGACCAGCTAAAACTAGCCAACCAGCTTAGGCTGGTTTAAGCTGGATTTTTCAGCAGGGAGTTCATGCTAGAAACATGTCCAACATGTTTGAAACACTGTGTTTAAGTAAATTTAGTGTTCAGCTATCTTTCTACAGTAGGTCTAGATTAGCGGCTAGTCTTTATTTATATATTTATAAATATTCAAGGCTGCATGTTAAAAAAAATGCTAATTAATTTTAGCAAAATATATCAAATATATTAGCAGCATGCTAACTCATTTTTTTGCTAGCAATATGTTGATTCATATTAGCATTGTTTTAAACATGGTACCAGCATGTAACAATTCATGCCAGAAATGTGTTCAAACATGTCAAAATCACTTAAGCGTTCAGCTATCGATTTAGGACTAGCTTAGCAACTAGTCTTTACCAGCATGTAACATTTTACGCTATAACTGTGTTAGCACCAAAGCTTAGCAACTACTCTTTTATTTCTATGTTTATAGCATGAGTATATGTTTATCTCACACGATGCATAATAAAGATATCAGAGGCTGCATGTTAACAAAATGCAAATTCTTGTTAGCAATATATATTAAATAAATTAGCAGCATGCTAACTCATGTTATGCCAGCATTTTGTTTATATTAGCATTGTTTCAAATGTGGTACCAACATGTAAAAATGTAGGCTAGAAATGTGTAAACAGCAGAGCTTAGCGACAAGTCTTTATATATTTATTAGCATCAGTATATTTTCATCTCACAAGATTCATCACCCATGTGTTAGACTGACTGTGGTTTGGACATTTTAATCTTCATAGAGAGCAGAACAAAGGCAGCCATGCTAATCCCTCATAATCCTCTGCTTCTCTTCCACCCCTCTATAAACTCAGCGCTGGTCCTCACAGCAGGATTACGTGTTGGGGTTTGACCCTGTTCCCTCTTCTGTCCATGTTCTTCCAGTAACTGAGATTCATTTAGTGAGTGGGTTAGTTGTTAAAGATGGCTTCATCAGACGGTGGAATAACATTAAGGTGTTATTTTTATATTATTAGCAACATATATGTTAATCAAATTTCCCTATGATTCATTGTAAATCAGGCGACACGGTGGCTCAGTGGTTAGAACTGTCACCTCACAGCAAGAAGATTGCTGATTTGAGCCCTAGCTCGGCCAGTTGGCATTTCTGTGTGGAGTTTGCATGTTCTCCCCATGTTGGCGTGGGTTTCCTCCGGGTGCTCCAGTTTCCCCCACAAGCCTAAAGACATGCGCTATAGGTGAATTGAATAAACTAAATTGGCCGTAGTGTATGTGTGTGAATGAGAGTGTATGAGTGTTTCCCAGTACTGGGTTGCAGCTGAAAGGGCATCCACTGTGTAAAACATATGCTAGATAAGTTGTCGGTTCATTCCACTGTGGCGACCCCTAATAAATAAGAGATTAAGCTGAAGGAAAATTAATAAATGAATGAAAGAACATTTTAAATCAAAAAACGTTCTTGTAAAACGTTACATTTTTTACCGTCGTTTTTTTATTTATATATTTTTTTTGTAGTATTGATGGCACTTCATTTTTAATGTCATAAACCATCATTTATTTTGGTAACAGTTTAGAATAATGGTCCATTAGTTAATGTATTTATTAGCATTAACTATGCATTAATATTCCTGTACATTTTTTTAGTCCTGTACATTTATTGCCGGCAGCTAGCTCTCTGCAACTCTCACATGGTCGCCCACTGAAGCTAAGCAGGGCTGTGCCCGGTCAGTACTTGGATGGGGAGACCACATGGAAAAGCTAGGTTGCTGCTGGAAGTGGTGTTAGTAAGACGAGCAGAAGGCGCCCAACCTGCGGTCTGTGTGGGTCCTAATGCCTAATGTATAGTGATGGGGACTCTATACTGCTAAGCGAGCGCTGTCTTTTGGATGAGACGTTAAACCGAGGTCCTGACTCTCTGTGGTCACTAAAAATCTCATGGCACTTCTTGTAACTCTGGTGTCCTGGCCAAATTCCCTCTATCGGCCCTTTCCCAATCATTCCCTATTCACCGAATTGGCTCCATCAATATCTCTCTGCTCTCCCTATAGCTGGTGTGTGGTGAGCGCACTGGCGCCGTTGTCCTGTGGCTGCCGTCGCATCATCCAAGTGGTTGCTGAACACTGGTGGTGGAGTGGAGAAACCCCCACATTGATTGTGATGATCCCCCCCAATGAGGTCCCGACTCTCTGTGGTCGTTAAAAATCCCAGGATGTCCTTCGAAAAAGCCTCGGCATCCTTGCCTCCTAACCATCCACATATCATAATTGGCTGGTGTGTGGTGTGCGGTGTGGTGCAATATGGCTGCCGTCGCGTCATCCAGGTGAATGCTGCACACTACTGGTGGAATGTGTGAAGCGCTTTGAGTGTCCAGAAAATCGCTATGTAAATGTAATTATTATTATTATTATTATTAGTCATAATTCAACGTTAACCGGTGGACTATTAAAATTCAAAGTTGTCCTTTATACGCTACGGCCAATTTAGCTTATTCAATTCATCTGTATTGCATATCTTTGGACTGTGGGGGAAACTGGAGCACCCGGAGAAAATCCATGCGAACATGAGGAGAACATGCAAACTCAGAGATGCCTATTGACCCAGCTGGGGCTCAAACCAGCGACCTTCTTGCTGTGAGACAATCGTGCTACACACTGCGCCACCGTGACGCCCATTATTATTATTGTGCCATATATTATTATTATTATTAAGTGAGTTTTCATTTGGTATTTTTCCTGTAGGTTTGTGATGCCGTATTCAAAGTTGCTGTTGTGTAATTTCGCTCATTTAGTTTACTGTAAACTATGTGTAACTGTGACTGTTTGTCTTCACCCACACAGGCGGTGTTTCTGCAGTCATTCCCCGCCGTGTACAACGAGTTACTGAAGCTTTTCACGGTCAGAGAAGTGGCCACGTTTGTCCGAGAAACTCTGGGCAGCCTTCCCACCGCCAGCCAGCCAGACTGCCCCCTAGAGGCCGTCAAACTGCACTGCATCGCCAAAACGGTGGACAGTCAACTGTACACCAACCCTGGTAAACACACACAGACACACCCCAGATAGCAAGCCGACATTGAATCAATGTCGATTATTGGTTATAAGCGTCAGTATCAGTCGTCGATCAAATTTCGACATTGAATCAACGTTCTTTATTTGGTCGGTACGTCGGAAGGTTATTACATCGAGAATAAAACATTGATTCAATGTCGAAATGAAGTTGACTCTTCAACATAGGCTACCCGACGCATCTGGTCGAAATCATAACATTGATTCAATGTCTAAATGAAGTTGACTCTTCAACATATAGGCTACCCGACGCATCTGGTCGAAATCATAACATTGGTTCGATGTCGAAATGAAGTTGACTCTTCAACATATAGGCTACCCGACGCATCTGGTCGAAATCATAACACTGGTTCGATGTTGAAACTTGATTGGTGGACTCGGAGTCGGTTCTTCTGCGCGAGTCAGCGTTAGGCGCAGGTGCTGCTCATCATTTGAATCAACTAACAAACCGAAGGCAGCGGACGGAACTGTAAGGTAAGCACGTTGTATTCGACGTTTCACATGTTTTATTTGTCGTTTTCCCAAGAATTTATTTCAAAATGTAACTTTTTAGATGTGTAAATTAACACTTTACCACTTCCTATAAGTTTTTTAGTAAGCCCATGTCGCCCTGTGCGTACCCAGGCTATTAACTGCAGCTGATCTATAAAGGTAACGTTAAGGTAAATGAAAAGCTGTTTTGGTTATTTAATTTTCGATTTCAACACGATTAACTTCACTTTATGACTTCAATGCTTTTTAACCTGTGTAAAAATATAAGATGATCTGTCAAATCGATTCTGAATGAGCATAAAACACATATGTAAGTTAATGTTGCTCTAGCTAACGTATAGGCTAAGTTATGAGAAACGTTTCGCAAATAATATTACGTATCATCGAGCTAACGTTAAACGAGATTTTTAACACGTTATTACGCTAGTGAAGTGAATCGCTGTCAGTTTACGGTTTTGTTGCTCTATTTTTTTCTACATTTAGTGACGAACTCCTCGCCAGAGACGGTCCACAGCATTGGCTGGGAAAAGCTTATAGAGGTAAAGTTGGTTTTATATTCGCACATTCGTTCATTTAGAAGTCTCTATATTGTTTACCATGTTACTTTGAATATTCGATCGAAATTAGCATGCAAGTATGACTTCAAAACAACATAAACACTGTTTAGTTGACTGTAAACAATGTTGTACTTTGATAGTCATTTGCTGCTAATATGATTTCCCTATTTAGAATTTGCAAAGAATACTTTTCTGACATTATATTATTGAGGAGAATGTCTGAATATCCGAATATAAAACCAACTTTACCTCAATTGTTCACAAACCATGCTTGTCTGTTTTTTTTTTTTTCTGATTGTAGTGCTATGTTCTGGTGTGCATTTTTTTATTTTCCTGTTTATTAAAATTGATTTTGTCTACATGCTTTTCTCTTGAGGTTACTGCAGTTTACTTGTACAAGTATCTAAAAAAATGTTTAAACGCATTTATTTTGAAAAATATTTAATATCATTAAGCTTTTTAGAATTTCACAAGAAAATGAAATCCAAGATCATTTAATTTCTCACAAAATACCATGTTAACTTAATATTCTGCGTGAGGAGTCAAAAATTGTGGCAATTTTATGGTACCAATACAGTGGGTTGAACTGAAAATTTACCTTGGAATTGTACTTTGTAATAGTAGATACTGTACCTGGTGAGATTTTCCTACTGAGTAACATGTTTTTTTTTCTTACAATTTTTTTAATGGCAGTTTCTCTGAAATCTCCAGTTGAAGACATCAAGATCTGTAACCTGTGCCTGGACAGACGTCTATTCCAGTTCTGCCTACACCACACTAATCTCTCTGCCTATGTATGGATCACTGACTATTATGTTCTCTGAAGGTATTACTGGAGCAAAAGAACAGCACCCATGACTGAAGTTTCTGTTAGTGACCAGTATATTTGAAGTCTGAGAAAGTTTTTTTTTTTTTTTTTTTTTTTTAACAAGTTGCAAATGTTTTTTTTTTTTTTCCTCTCTCACACAAACAGACCAAACGACTGGTTGTGCCTATAGTACAGTGTACTGACAATCTTTTAGCGTTTTTTATGGTTGTATTAAATGCATCTTTATTGTTACAAAAATCTTAAGTAATTGTCACAACACAATGCACATTTGAGTTTTAATGAGAAGGAGAATTACCCAACAGGGCTCAACACTTAGGATTTTTTTACTGGCCTGGTGTGGAATTTAAAATTGAAATTAAGATGGAGAGCAGGAAGTAAAAAAACTGAATAGGAGACGTAAAGGAAAGTCCGTATTTTTTTAATTCATACCATATTACAAAGAAGAAATAAATAGAAATATTATGAAGAGGACCGTTTTTTACTGAAATAAAATGTATGCTCAGCTCTGACGAGATGCAGTTTAAAGTAGTTTTGTTTTTTTACATTAGATTTTCATTGCTTTAAATTATTTTAATGTTTTTATATTTACAGTTTGTATATAAAATGAACGCTTAGCTTATTGTTCGCAGTGATCGTTATAATAGGATCATGTGCATTGCATATGATTATTGAGTATACATTACATTCTTTGGTCGCAGCGCTGTATTTTATTTATTGCATTTAGTCATTAAACAATGATATTTTGAAAAAAAAAAAATAATTGTAATTAATAAACAAGCTTGCAATTCTTACCGGTTGTTGTAATATTTGAAGCTTGTTCTCAGACAAGTGTCTGGGTCACTAATACTTCGTATTTCTGGAAAATCCGGGATGGAATTCTAGTAAATGGTGGCACTGTAGACGAATGGCTTCCCGATAGTTTCACACAACCTAAAATAATTTGTTTTTATTTATTGACCCTGCTAATCCAGCAAGAATATTTTTTCTATGGTTGCATCTGAATTTTAGTTTCTGTGATTGTATCTTTATCAATTAATTAAATAAATGTTGTTCTTTAAACAGCTTAAACATTGTGATTTAAACCTGTTTTATTAATTTTGTTACTATGCACATCTGAAATAAAATGCATTTTTTACTCTAATGAAAAATACATGTTGAAATAGAACACAAATAGACAAATGTGTTTAATATTCTACAGTTTTACTTTTTGAGTAAATGGTTTTGACTATTTTAGTCAGTAATTTAAATGTTCTCTCTGTTTGTTTAAGTGTAGAAGGTTTGAATGAATTCATGCTCTTAACAGATATTCACAGCTGTGTGTTTGTATCAATAAAAAATGATGACAGATTGTGGTGTGTTTTGTTATATATACAGAATAAATTATATTATGTATTCTTGTAAAAAAAATGGTGATTAGGTCATATGGATTGGTTTAATGTTGAAAATGTTGTTTACGCATTCATTTAAACGTTAAATCATTTAGATAGATTTTATGTTGAATATGTGTGGATTCTATGTTGTTCCAATCGATTATAAATCAACATCATTTCAACATTAGATAGACAAACTAATTAGGTCGATTATATGTTGAATATGTGTGGATTCTACGTTGTTCCAATCGATTATAAATCAACATCATTTCAACATCAGATAGACAAACCAATTAGGTCGATTATATGTTGAAAATGTGTGGATTCCACGTTGTTCCAATCAACTATAAATCAACATCATTTCAACGTCAGGTGGACAAACCAATTAGGTTGATTACATGTTGAAAATGTGTGGGTTCTATAACGTCGTTTCGATCGACTGAATATCAACATCGATTCAACGTTGGGTAAGTAACCAATTGTGTCGATTTCAGGTTAGATTTGAATGGAGTGCCTGACGTCGTTTCAACATTACCCCGATGAGCAAAACGATGTTGAATCGATGTCAAAAGAAACGTTGATTTTAGGTTGAAATGATGTCATTTTGCTATCTGGGACATCATAAAGATCAACATACAGCCACGCTTATCTACTTGTTACATCTGATGCCACTGTCAGAGAGCAAATGCAAACAACAAATACACAACAAAAAAAAAAAGCTGGGTTCCACACCGTTACTTCATGTGTTCCTGACATAAATTGATTACGTTTACTTCATTGTTTTTACAAATTTAAGTGGATTGAATATTACTATTAAGTTGTTCCTACCCCAAAATAACTCAAGAATTGTATTGATTTACCTCATTTTAAATAAGTAGTTTGAACAAGAAATGTAGTGTCTATCACAAATATATACCCAAAGTGTGCTGTAATACTACTGATAATCATCGTAGTGTTTATATCTATACTATGTCAGATGGTCTGCTAGTGATTCATCTTTTATTAACGATTAGAATATGGCTGTGTGATGCACTTTGTGAAAACATGTTAGTAACATGGTGAATCATTCTCTCAACTTAACCTTATTTGCAAACTGTAGAAAGTGTTCTCATGTGGTGTAAGTGTTAGCAATGTGCTAATAAGATTAACACAGCGTTGATGCAAGCTATTAACATGTTAATAAGTTAAAGGATTCATGAAGTAATGCAAGCTGTGCATCGACCATGCTAGCATAATGTAGCAACGTGCAACATGGTAATTTATGGTAGCATTGCATTATACTGTACTTCAGCATGGTAAAAACATACTAGCAAACATAGTAATGTGACAGCTAAGCATTTAGCATGATGTTAATGTTAACATAGTGTTGAATAATGCTAGTCAAGTCTTAATTGCATGTTAACAACATAGCCTACTAATAGATGGTGCCAACTACACAAAAAATATAATTCAGTTAGTAGCATGGTGATTCATTCTCGCAAGTTAACTTAATTTGCAGCCTCTAGAAAGTGTTATGTTCTGGTCTAAGTGTTAGGAGTGTGCTCATAATGCTAAAAGAGTGTTGATGCATGCTAGTAACATGTTAAAAAAGTTAAAGGATTCATGAAGTAAAGCTAGCAATGCATTAATCATGCTAGCATAATGTAGCAACATGCAGCATGCTAATTTATGGTAGCATTGCATTATACTGCACTTAAACATGGTAAAAACAAACTAGCAAACATAGAAATGTGTTAGCTATGTGTTTAACAAGTTGTTAATATTAGCTTAGTGTTGATTAATGCTAGTTATGTCTTAATGACATGTTAAAACATACTAATAGATGTTGCCAACCACACTAAAATATAATTCAGTTAGTAAGATGGTGAATGATTTTAGCAACTTAACTTAATTTGCAACATGTAGAAAGTGTTATGTCGTGAGGTGTAAGTGTTAGCAATGTGCTAATAACGCTAACACAGTGTTGATGCTTGCTAGTAACGTTAAAATAAGTTAAAAGATTCTTGAAGTAACGCTAGCAATGCGTTAACCATGCTAGCATAATATAGCAACGTGCAGCATGTGAATTTATGGTAGCATTGCATTATACTGCACTTAAACATGGTAAAAACATATTAACAAACATATAAATGTGTTAGCTATGTGCTTAGCAAGATGCTGATGTTAACATAGTGTTGATGAATGCTAGTTACATGTTAATGACTTGTTAACAATACTATTAGATGTTGCCAACCACACTAAACATATAATTCAATTATTCTCAAAACTTAACACTTACTACAGGTTGCAAATTAGGTTATGTTGTAGTCTAAGTGTTAGGAGTTTGCTAATAATGCTAACAGAGTGTTGATGCAAGCTAGTAACATGTTAAAAAAGTTAAAGGATTCATGAAGTAAAGCTAGCAATGCATTAACCATGCTAGCATAATGTAGCAACTTGCAGCATGTTAATTTATGGTAGCATATGTATTATACTGTACTCTACTGTACTTAAACATGGTAAAACAAACTAGCAAACATAGAAATGTGACAGCTAAGCATTTAGCATGATGTTAATGTTAACATAGTGTTGATAAATGCTTGTCAAGTCTTAATTGCATGTTAACAAAATAGCCTACTAATATATGGTGCCAACTACACAAAAAATATAATTCAGTTAGTAGCATGGTGATTCATTCTCGCAACTTAACTTAATTTGCAGCCTCTAGAAAGTGTTATGTTCTGGTCTAAGTGTTAGGAGTGTGCTCATAATGCTAACACAGTGTTGATGCATGCTAGTAATGTTAAAAATAAGTTAAAGGATTCATGAAGTAACGCTAGCAATGCGTTAACCATGCTAGCATAATGTAGCAACGTGCAGCATGTGAATTTATGGTAGCATTGCATTATACTGCACTTAAACATGGTAAAAACATACTAGCAAACATAGAAATGTGTTAGCTATGTGTTTAGCAAGATGTTAATGTTAGCTTAGTGTTGATTAATGCTAGTTATGTCTTAATGACATGTTAAAAACATACTATTAGATGTTGCCAACCACACTAAAATATAATTCAGTTAGTAAGATGGTGAATCATTCTCGCAACTTAATTTGCAACATGTAGAAAGTGTTATGTCGTGTGGTGTAAGTGTTAGCAATGTGCTAATAACGCGAACACATTGTTGATGCTTGCTAGTAACGTTAAAATAAGTTAAAGGATTCATGAAGTAACGCTAGCAATGCGTTAACCATGCTAGCATAATGCAGCAACGTGCAGCATGTGAATTTATGGTAGCATTGCATTATACTGCACTTAAACATGGTAAAAACATATTAACAAACATAGAAATGTGTTAGCTATGTGCTTAGCAAGATGTTAATGTTAACATAGTGTTGATGAATGCTAGTTACGTGTTAATGACTTGTTAACAACATACTATTAGATGTTGCCAACCACACTAAACATATAATTCAGTTATTCTTAAAACTTAGCACTTACTACAGGTTGCAAATTAGGTTGTGTTGTAGTCTAAGTGTTAGGAGTTTGCTAATATTGCTAACAGAGTGTTGATGCAAGCTAGTAACATGTTAAAGTTAAAGGATTCATGAAGTAAAGCTAGCAATGCATTAACCATGCTAGCATAATGTAGCAACTTGCAGCATGTTAATTTATGGTAGCATATGTATTATACTGTACTCTACTGTACTTAAACATGGTAAAACAAACTAGCAAACATAAAATGTTTTAGCTAAGCAATTAGCATGATGTTAATGTTAACATAGTGTTGATTAATGCTTGTCAAGTCTTAATTGCATGTTAACAACATAGCCTACTAATAGATGGTGCCAACTACACAAAAAATATAATTCGGTTAGTAACATGGTGATTTATTCTCGCAACTTAACTTAATTTGCAGCCTCTAGAAAGTGTCATGTTCTAGTCTAAGTGTTAGGAGTGTGCTCATAATGCTAACAGAGTAGATATGTGTTTAGTAAAATGTTAATGTTAACATAGTGTTGATTAATGCTAGTTACATGTTAATGACATGTTAACAACATATTAATTGATGTTGCCAATCATGCTAAAAATATAATTCTTGCTAAAAATGTGTCAGAATCAAGTCTGATGTCACAATTTCTGGATACAAACGCTCTGCAAGATGACAGCAAATCTTACTAATATACCCTCAATCTGTGCTTTAATTCTGACAATCATGATTGTAATGTTTAAATCAATGTCAGACAGTGATTCAACTTCTATAAATTGTTGAAATATTGGTATCTGGGATGTCCAGTAAGTCCAGAAACTAGCGAACACCATGATTTTGTAAAATAATCACTTTAATGCGAGATATGAATAAACAGTGATCATAAATGGATATTGAAAGTGTTTTCTCAATTAAAATGAGTAGAGGCTTAGACCTGGAAACAGTATCCTGTACATCACAGAGTCTACGGTGAAGATAAAGATGGTGACAGCCATATATAGAGTGAGTTTTCTGAATATTTCTGTGTGTTGTTGTCAGATTCCAGATGTGTCCTGCTGCCGGTGGTGTTGCGTTTGCTCCAAGCTCACATGCAGGAGCAAAGAGATCTGGTCATGTGTGCTCATATACTCACCTGCATGCTGTCTCTCCTCAAAAAAGATGACACGGTAAGAGAACAGCACACGTTTTTACATGTTTTTATGCTTTTAGGATGAATTCACAGCTGCTTGGTTTGGATTGGTTTGGAACTGATGAACTGATGCAGTATTTATTTCTGGTCTGGACCGAACGAGCCAAGACATCTGAACTACAAATTATAAAGGGTTAGTTCACCCACAATTGAAAATGTACTCACTATCGACTCTCCTCAAATGGTTATAAACCTTTAGGAGTTTCTTTCTTTTGTTGAACACCAAAGAAGATATTTTGAAGAATGCTGAAAACCTGTAACCATTCACTTCCATTGAAACACATACTATGAGAGTCAATGGTTACAGGTTTCCAGCTTTCTTGTTCAACAGAAGACAGAAACTCAGACAAGTTGAGGATGAGTAAATGATTTTTGGGTGAACTATCCCTTTAAGTAAATTAGTTTGGCTTGACTATTACAATTAATGTTGTTTATGAGAATAGCAGTACATTTTTTGTTTGTTTTATACATTTGATATGCAAATAATAATAAAAATCCTACAAAATATTATACATTTATATGTGTGTTTGTGAATATATTTGAATATTTGTGAATTATATTGACATTTTTGCTAAATATTTACATGATTTAAATCTTTTTCTAAGCATTACCTACATTAATGTTATTAAATTAGAAAATAATATTTCTACAGCATTTATCAGTCTTAATTTGATAAATAACTGCATTTAAACATTTTGTACAGGAAGTTAAAGGAGGATTTTGTTCACATTGATAACCTAAGAAGAGACTAAAATCAACTAGAGGACATTTAAATGCATATCCTTAAAACCACTGTAACAAATGTGCAGTGCTCAGGTTTTTCTGCATAACATTGGTGTCTGTTTACACACGCTATGGTAGTTTTGGTAGAATAAAAGATTATTTTGCATAAATTTCTTCAATATCAGCACAATTCACCAGCACACAAGCCTAAACGTGAGGAACCATGCACAGCTTCCTGTAGATAGACATGTCATTCAGAAGTTTTGCACGTCTCCAATCAGTGTTGACTTCTGCTTTGAAGGAGAGCAGTGGGAAAACTGGGATGTGAAAATGCTGATTCTGGTCTGAATGCAGACGTTCAGCCTGACCTTGAAGATAAAGGCGATGTGCGCGTGTGTGTGTGTCTTCCTGCATTTGTATAAGCCGAAACGACAGCTGAACCTTTTATGACTGTCTCACCCTTTCTGCCATTAACAACCTGTCAGAAAACCACTACTGACCCCGAATTGTGCGTGCGTGTGCGTGCGTGTGCGTGCGTGTGCGTGCGTGCGTGTGTGTGCGTGTGCGTGTGCGTGTGTGTGTGTGTGCGTGTGTGTGGGTGGGTGTGTGTGTAGGATTCCAGCTCATCTGAAGAGGTGGACCTGATCGTGGAGAGTATTTTGGCTGTTTTACTGCGGACTATACTGGAAGTCGCTAACAGACCACAACCTGCAGGGCCGACACTACGGCCACAAGTTCAAGATGTTACGGTATGAAGTTAATCGAAGTGAATATTATTGTTCGGCATACATTAAACATAAAGACTCCTGAAATTAAATGAATCAATGTTTTTGCAAAGTAAAATTCATCAGGTTTCAAAATTTAATAATAAATAAATGCATCTATTGTACAAACTGAAGTTACAAAGAAGTTTTTAAGTTCAGAGAGAGAAATGTATGTTTTAGATTAACTAATATGAGCAAAAGGGATAGTAAAGACATTTAAATTAAAGTAAAAGTCGGCACCAATGGTGTAATGGTTAGTGCGTCGACACATGGCATGCCGGTGTTCACGGCGACCCGAGTTCCATTCCTGCCTCGAGGTCCTATGCCGATCCTTCCTCTCTCTGCTCCCCACACTTTCCTGTCTAAACTCTCGACTGTCCCATCAATTAAAGGTGAAAACCCTGATAAAAAATTATTTAAAATAAATAAATAAATAAAAAATAAAATTAAATTAAATTGAGTAAAATAAATGTTTTATGTTTTATGTTTATACTTTTAATTAAACAAACCTGAAAAACATTAATCACAGAAAATGTTAAGCAACATAATTGTTTTCAACATTGCTAAATTAGTAATTGTATTTTTTATTATGAATTTTTATTGCATTAATTAAGTAAAATAAATAAATAAAGAAATTACTACTATTTGTTAATCTAGGATTAATTTAGCTATACAAAATCTTAATGTTTATAATCTATATAATACAAAGGCGTTTTTTATAGGTAGTATTATAATTTTTTTAAAGAATTACAGATTTTTATTAATATGGAATGCACTTAGCTATACAAAATATTATTTTTTATAATCTATATAAAATAAAGGCGTTTATATCGTTACTAAATGTTTCCATTTCAAATAAAGTCTGTTCTTTTGAATTTTTATTCATTCAAACAACCCTGAATAGCACAGCTGTTTTTAACACAGATATTAATAAATGATAATAATAAATGCTGATAATAATAAATGCAATGGCTTTATTTACTTTTTTACTTTTTATTAGTAATGAATTTGAAAACCTTTATTATAGAAAATAATAAGCAGCATAATTGTTTTCAAGATGGATAAATTAGTATTTGTAATTTTTATTAATTATTATTATTAATTTTATAATAATAAATGCAATGGCCTTGTTTACTTTTAATTATTAAATAAAAAAAATATTTATCAGAGAAAATATCAAGCAGCGTAGTTGTTTTCAGCATTGGTAAGTTAGTATTTTTTTTGATTAATTGTTAATTGTATTGAAAAGTCATTTAAAAAGAAATTACTGATATTTTTGTTGATCTAGAATGGATTTGTCTATACAAAACATTAATGTTTATAATCTTCATAATGTATAGATGTTTATAATATTACTAAAGGTTTCCATTGCAAATAAAGTCTGTTCTTCTGAATTATTATTAATATTAATAATAATAATAATAATAAATGCAATGGCTTTGTTTACTTTTGTATACTTTTTAATTATTAATAAAATAAAAATAAAAAAACTGTCACAGAACATATTAAGCAGCATAATTGTTTTCAAGATTGGTAAATTATAAGTAATTCTATTTTTTATTATTAATTATTGATTGAATTAAAAAAAGAAATTACTGATATTTTTTGTTAATCTAGAATGGATCTAGCTATACAATATATTAATGTTTATAATGAACATAATTTAAAGACGTTTATAATATTTAAAAAAAAAAGGTTTCTATTTCAAATAAAGTATGTTCTTTTGAATTTTTTGTTTAAAATATCCTGAAAAGCACAGCTGTTTTTAACACAAATATTAATTAATGATATTAATAAATGCTGATAATAATAAATTCAATGGCTTTGTTTACTTTTAATCATTAAAAAAAGTATTATATATATTTTTATTATGAATTATTAATTGTATTAATTATTTAACTCCAAGTTAAAAAATCATTTAAAAAGAAATTACTACTTTTTTTATTTTCATGAAAGATATATTTAGCTTTTTCAAAAATGATAGTTTTTAATTGTCATAACGTGAAGATGTTTATAATATTAAAAAAACGTTTCTATTTCAAATGAATGCTGTTTTTTTGAAGGTTTATCCGTTCAAAAAATCCTGAAACGCACAGCTGTTTTCAACACGTATAATAATAAATGCAATGGCTCGAAAAACAAATGTTTAGAAAGAATAAACGTGAGGATGAAGCGTGCCGAAACGGAGCGTCAGAAAGCGGCCCTGAGCGTGAAGAAAGCACAGGGGTTTTTTCTACATCAAATCTCTCCAGCAGCGGCAGATTTGACTGATTCCCAATGCAAACCTCACTTCAATTTATTCATCCATTTTCACACAGACTCCGATGCATCAAGGGTTTTATGTTTAATGTGGATTTTTTTTTTTCCTAGTACAGGCAGGTTGTGTGTAATGAATTTATATGAGCCATTTATAACTAAATCCACATTAAATCTGCTGTTTTTAGAGAAATGTATACTGGAAACATCTAAAAGTGTTAGATTTTATTTACGTAATCTTTTATTTAAATGTCATTTTTAAATGTATGAGTTACTGTATACTAAGTGCATTGAATCTTTTATAGTGAATTCATTGAAATACACATAGGAAAAACACTTGAGTGTTAATGAGGGTTATTACATGACTTAAATAAATAAATAAAATAAATAAATAAATTATATAATATTATGATCAAGGCCAGTGAAGTTGCCATGCACGTATAAGTCGGCAATATTATTTAAAGCAACTTTTTAAGAATTCAGTACAATACAGTAAATATAACGTCTTAAAGCTGTTCAAATTATTCAGAATTATTCATGCATTATTCAGGATTTATTTCAAAAGTTTTTCAGAAGCACATTTATGTCAGAAAAATCGAGTTGGGGTCTGGATGCAGACTTGGTGCAGTGCAATCTGAGCTGCATGCAATGCTTTTTAATGCCCACACCTAACCCCACCCCTAACCTTACCCCCTCACAGTGACGTCACTAGTTCCATTAAGTGCATTCCGTGCATGACTCTATCGTGTCCGACATTGCATCTCTGAGATATGCAGCCTCAGCTTGCAAATCCAACTCTGCATCCAGATACTATTGGAAAAATGTATTAAAAGTACAAACTGGTGGCTGAATGTGTTATGATGCTTCTGTAAAATGGTGTCAATAGTTTTCATTTTGGTCACACTTTATTTTAAGGTACATTTCTTGCTATAAATAAACCAAGAACTGACTTTTAGCTCAAGCTTAATTTGGTTTTGGTATTAGGTACACTGTAAAAAATACCAAGATCAACAAGTCATGACATATGTTTTTATTCCATTGTAACTTATTAAACGAAGTTAATCATGTGCTAACTTATTTTTTAAGTTACGCAAGCTGTTTTACGTCAGTTTAACATAATATAAGTTCAATGGACTCATAACGTTATGTGATTTAGCTTAGAAAATTAAGGCTACCAGGATTTTTTTAGTGTAGAATTAGGAATAGAGAATAATATCATGCAGAATGTGTTTTAGAAGTACTAATAAATAGCCAATATCTTAATAGTATGCAGATAGTATGCCAGTAGTTTATAGTAAGACTTCATATCTAAACTAATGTTACCTTATTATCATTATCATTTTTTCTGTCACTGTATGTTTTGTGTTGAATATGTGTGTTTGGGTATTTCAGGGGGAGTTTGTGTCATGTCTTCTGGCTCTGTTGAGGCACATGAAGGATAAACACTATCAGCAGCTCCTGCAGAGATTCACCAGTAAAGAAGACCTGCGGGTGAGAGTCTACAACACACTTTATCTCACTGACGCCTCTTCATCACATACACACACACAAACACTCATGAAACTGTCTCTCGGTCAGGACTTTCTCCTGCATATCTTCACTGTGTTTCGGATCCTGATCCGGCCAGAGATGTTCCCCAAAGACTGGACTGTCATGAGGCTTGTCACCAACAAGTCAGAAGCATTATTTCACTTTTATTTTTTAGCATAATGGTGTTTTAGCATATGAGATTTTAGCATGTGGATCTGATATGTGATCTGGTTGATTTATTTTTTTCAGCATCATCATCACCACTGTGCTCTACTTGTCGGACGCTTTAAGAAAAAACTTCCTCAGCGAGAAGTTTGACTATAAGGTTTGTTCTCAGTCTGCTTGAAATGATTGATCTTTTGTTTTATTTATGCCTCTAAAAAAAGTTTTTTTTTTCTTGTAGATTTGGGATTCGTACTTCTGTCTGTCTGTAATATTCATCAACCAGGCCTGCCTTCAGCTCGAGACTTTCTCTGCCTCAAAGAAGAAGAAAATACTAGAAAAGTGAGGGCCAGAATCCTGTCTGTCTATCTATCTATCTATCTATCTATCTATCTATCTGTCTGTCTGTCTGTCTGTCTGTCTGTCTGTCTGTCTGTCTGTCTGTCTGTCTGTTGGTCGGTCGGTCGGTCGGTTAATATATGTGTATTGTTGTTTTATTTATACTGTAATAATCAGTGTTATGTTACTATCATTGAGACACTGTTTATTGTTTTTATTAAAATGATGAATTAGTTTTTTTTGTTTGTTTTCATATTCATTTAAGGTAGTTTTTTATTTTTTGCACGTGTCTTTGTTGTTATTATTTCATTTATTTTTTTTAAATAATATAATACAATTATATAGTGTATTATAATATATCTTTTTGTATAAAATATTGCATTATTATTCTAATAAAATTTTGTCAAATATTTTCTATTAAATTTTCTGGTTAATATGTTGCTATGTCATGTTAAAGTAAACTGAAATAAACTATTTCCTTGACATTTATTTATTTATTTATTTATTTATTTATTTATTTATTTATTTATGCATGCAAATGTTAATTTTATTTCCTCAAAAATAAGTAAACGTTGTACCAAAAATGAATTTGAAAGCAGCTTCACTAATAAATTAGTCTGCAAATTTCTCAATTATATTTTCATTCTTTTTTCTTTCTTTCTTTTTTCTTTTTTGCATTTTGTAATATGTTTGTGTGCAGCTCGTTTTTTTGTCTATTTTTGTCTGTAATTTTATTAGTTCATTTTTTTAAAATACGTATGTTTTATGATAAATAATATCATATAAGGCAACGCAGTGGCGCAGTAGGTAGTGCTGTTGCCTCACAGCAAGAACGTCGCTGGGTCGCAGGTTCGAACCTCGGCTGGGCTGGGTCAGTTGGCGTTTCTGTGTGGAGTTTGCATGTTCTCCCTGCGTTTGCGTGGGTTTCCTCCGGGTGCTCCGGTTTCCCCCACAGTCCAAAGACATGCAGTACAGGTGAATTGGGTAAGCTAAAATTGTCCATAGTGTATGAGTGTGAATGTGTGTGTGGAAGTTCCCAGAGATGGGTTGCGGCTGGAAGGGCATCCGCTGCGTAAAATTGTGCTGGATAAGTTGGCGGTTCATTCCGCTGTGGCGACCCCGCAAGGGACAAAGCCGACAAGAAAATTAATGAATGAATGAATATCATATAATAAAAAGAAATATAAAATTGTTAAAACATTTTTTTTTATAAAATAGCTTGTTTTGAATATTCTGAATAATACATTTGACTTTGTCATGTTAAAGTAATCTGAAATTAAGTTAATTTCCTTGACTATTTATTTATTTATTTATTTATTTATGCTAATGTACATTTTTTTATTATTAATATTATTATTTTATTATTATTATTTTATTAACATTACTACTTAAAAATATTTTAAAAGTAGCTTCAGTAAGTACATAAGGAACTTGGTGTACAAATGTCTCAATTAGATTTTGATCCCTAATCTGGTACAGGAACAAGTGTTTTAATAGTATTTGGCACCTTTTTCTTCCTTTTTTCCAATTTGTGCTTTGTTTGTGTGCAGGTATGGAGACATGCGTGTAATGATGGGATGTGAGATCTTCAGCATGTGGCAAAATTTAGGCAAGTCATTACCCAACACCTCAAAATCTTCACCAATCTCACATCTTATTCATACAAGTGATAAACATCCATTTCTCCTGCTGCAGGAGAGCACAAGCTGAACTTCATCCCGGCAATGATCGGCCCGTTTCTGGAGGTGACGCTGGTACCTCAGCCGGACCTGAGGAATGTCATGATCCCCATTTTCCATGATATGATGGACTGGGAGCAGCGGCGGAGCGGAAACTTCAAACAGGTCACACAGCGCCCTCTTCTGGACACCTGTGGGACACCAATAACCTCCTAATTCACAAAAACTCACATTTTTCGTTATTATTGCACAGGTTGAAGCTAAACTCATAGACAAGCTGGACAGCCTGATGTCAGAGGGCAAAGGAGACGAGACCTACAGGGAGCTTTTCAACAGCATGTGAGTCAAAACATTGGAAAACTATAAATAAACATGCTTGATTAGATGAATTACAGCGGTTTAGGCTTGATCTTCTTAATTTTGGGTGTCGCTGTGATTTGTAAATGACGGTTATTTCTCATGTTACATGTCATTGTGGAGAACGTCTGACACCATGTCTGAAAGGCTTCACATTTTGATAGAAAGAAATCTAATAAAATAAGTGGTAACTTCAATTTAATATAATAATTAATGATGACGAAGGCAAAAAATTTGTTTTAGTTTTCTTCTGTTGTTCATTTAAAAAAATCATTGAGTTCAGACCGTCTTTGGTGCGTCTTATTTAAAAAAAATTCGGTCATAGCACTAAACTCATCTGGAAAAGCGATGTGATTTACATTTGATAAAAATGTATAGAAAAATCTATATTTAATAATAATTTTATATATATATATATATATATATATATATATATATATATATATATATATATATATATATATATATATATATATATATATATATATATATATATATATATATATATATATATATATATATATATATTGCCAACTGTTACCTGATATTTTTATTTAATTATTTATTAATTTCATTAGCTTAATTATAAAATACATAAATACAAAGAAACACAAAAATAAAAATCATAACAAAACAAAATCACCCCATTTCAGGTTAATTTCAACTGTGACATTAATTACATTAATGAACATTGCTATATACTGTATGATATACATTATATGTAATGTACATGTAGTTTAATAATAGTTTATATTATATATTTTCTGAAAAATTATTTAACACCTAAAAAAAAAAAAATTTACCTTATATTTTTATTTAATTATTTATTAATTTTATTAGCCTAATTATAAAATAAATACAAATAAATACAAAAAAAAATAATAACAAAACAAAATCACCCCATTTCAGGTTAATTTCAACTGTGACATTAATTACATTAATGAACATTGCTATATATGATATTCATTATATGTAATGTACATGTAGTTTAATAATAGTTTATAGTATATATTTTCTGAAAATAATTTAACACCTAAAAAAAAATTATTTTTAAGACACTTTAAAATAGAAAGTATACAATAAATTACAATGAACTAAATAAGTAATAATAATTAAAGTAAATTAAAAAAATAATGATGGAAAGGCGAAACATTTGTTTTTGTTTTCTGCTGTTGTTTATTTAAAAAATTGAGTTGGGTTAAATTCGGATTTAAATTTGATTGCAGAAAATTATAGAAAAATTCATATATATATATTATAAGGTGTAATTTGCCATTTTTTTGCCAAGATTTTGATAAAAAAAAAATACTTAAAAAAAAGAATAAAAAATAAATACAAAAAAAATTATTTGCATGTGGGTTAATTGTATCTGAGACATTAATCAAATTAATGAATATTGTTAGATATGATATTCGTTATATTCAATGTACATCTAGTTTAATAATAGTTTATAGTATATATTTTCTGAAAATTATTTAACAATTTTTAGACCGTTTAAAGTAGAAATTATACAATAAAGTACAATAATGAACTAAATAAGTAATTAAAAAAGTAGATTTTTGCATGACAGATGATTTTATTAATCAAGCTGTGCATCAATCCTCATTTATTCAGCTTTCCGTCTACTAACTGCACTAACACAGTATGAGTGGAGGCTGTTGACATTAATCTATTAACATCACTTTATTTTGTTAATGCTGCTCTGGACTAGAATTCCTCTGTTCGGTCCGTATCCTAGGTAAGATGACCACTGATGTGTGTGTGTTGTGCTGGACAGGTGTGTGTAAGGCATGATGGCGTATGTGAAGGGCATATGTGTGACTTTTTTTTTTCTGCTGTTCTGTGTTTGCTCTGTCAGTCTGCTGAAGAAGATTGAGAGAGAAACATGGAGAGAGAGTGGGATTTCTCTCATCGCCACCGTCACGCGGCTAATGGAGCGACTGCTGGACTATAGGTGTGACACCGAGCAGAAAAACACATCAGTACTGTCCGAATTTAAGATTTGAGAGCATTGCATGAAATCATATGAAATACTAGCTGTTTAGATGTTTTTTTTTTGAGATAGAGAAGAGTATATTTAGTCAACAGAGATGCATTAGGTTGATATAAAATACTAGTTGTCCAGATGTTTTTTTTTTTTTTTTTTTGAGAGAGAGAGAGAATAGTATGTTTATTTAACAGAGATACATTAAATCGAACAAAATCATGAAAAGATATGAAATAGTAGGTATTCAGATGTTACTTTTTTGAGAGAGAATAGTCTATTTATTTAATAGAAATGCATTAAATTGAAGAAAATCATGGAAAGATATAAAATAGTAGGTATTCAGACGTTATTTTTTTGAGAGAGAATAGTATATTTAATCAACGGAGATGCATTATATTGAACTAAATCATGGAAAGATATAAAATACTAGCTGTTCAGATGTTTATTTGAGCGAGATTACTATATTTATTCCACAGAGATGCCTTAAATTAAACTAAATCATGGAAAGATATAAAATACTAGCTGTTCAGATGTTTATTTTGAGAGAGAGTAGTATATTTATTCCACAGAGATGCATTATATTGAACTAAATCATGGAAAAATATAAAATACTAGCTGTTCAGATGTTTATTTTGAGCGAGAATAGTATATTTATTCCACAGAGATGCCTTATATTGAACTAAATCATGGAAAAATACTAGCCGTTTAGATGTTTATTTGAGAGAGAATAGTATATTTATTCCACAGAGATGCCTTATATTGAACTAAATCATGGAAAAATACTAGCTGTTCAGATGTTGATTTGAGAGAGAGTAGTATATTTATTCCACAGAGATGCATTATATTGAACTAAATCATGGAAAGATATAAAATACTAGCTGTTCAGATGTTTATTTGAGAGAGAATAGTATATTTATTCCACAGAGATGCATTATATTGAACTAAATCATGGAAAGATATAAAATAGCTGTTCAGGCGTTGTTATTTTGAGAGAGAGAGAGATAATAGTATATTTATTTAACAGAGATGCATTATATTGAATAAAATGAGCACTAAATACTTTTGTTGGTGTTGCAGAGATATTTTTGGTAACACTTTGTCACAATTTACGATATTAACAACTCATTAACTAACACTACTAGCTTAATAAACTACTAATTAGCTATACATTAATAGTAAAGTAGTTTGGGTTAGATTAGGCATGTAGAATAAGATCATACTTTTTAACTACTAATGAACAGTTAATAACTTAATAATAGGCAGGTAATAAGCCAGTAGTTAATAGCGTGAATTGTGGCTTAAACTAAAACCAATATTTCTCATCCAAATAAATGGTGTTCTTCAAAGACTCCAGAAAATCTATGAAAATATCAAACCACAAAAGTAATTTTGGCATTTATAATAATAAGAATTGTTTCTTGATCAAGTCAAATTGAGCTTCGTTGTCATTTCACTACATGTGTGGATATATAGTGGAACGAAATGTCATATCTAACAGGATCACGGTGCTACATAAATAAACGATCATAAATATGAACACAAGACTGGACATGAGAGCTATGTTAAACCTATATATAACAAACACACTGGTAATCTAACTATACTATCTACTAACTATACTTATACTATAAATACTTAACTATACAGACAACCTAAGGCAGACTACACAAGTAATTTTGCTTAAGACAGAACAGTATAGTGCAGGATATTGTGCAAAAGAGGCATTTTAATGTTGAAGAAAACAAGTGATGCAACATGATTGTGTGGTATATTCACAGGTAAACATTGCATTCCTTATTGGGTCCTTGTAAGATGGAGTTTAAGTGTCTCTACAGGTGGTTGGTCAGCATATTAAATTTATTTTGTGTTGATGTCTTGAGTGATGATGCATATAATTCAGTATATTGTTACAGAAGTTAAAAAAAACAGCAATAATGTTTCAGAATATTACTGGTTTTACTGCCGTATTAATCAATGAAAAATAAATAACACGCACTCCACATATTCTTTTAATTCACCGTATAATAGATCATTTACAATAACATCCAAACAGACATCTAAGATACAATAATGCATAGCATGTCCAAATGCATCAAAACAAAATGAAACTCGATCAATAACACCCATCAAAAAATGAGAAAACAATAACACGCATTAAAGAACGTATAAACTGCAATGAAACGGTTCACAACAGCCTCAAACTCGATCAATAACAACTCTCAAAATGCATTAAAAATCCAATAACACTCATAAAAACACGACAAAATGCCTTGCAACTATATCTCAATTAATAACACTCTTAAAAATGTAATTTTGCTGCTATATTTGTCACATTGGACACATTTTTGTTTTGCAGAGACTGTATGAAGTTGGGAGAAGTGGATGGAAAAAAGATTGGCTGTACAGTCAGTCTGCTGGTACGTTATTCACAATCTTTCATACCAATATTTATCACTTTATTCAAGTATTATTCACTCTGAACCTGTAGGTCTAGCTTTGAGTTTCACTTCATCTCGGTTTAGATTTATAGTGAATGCTCTCAGTCCAAGTTCAAGATCTGGAGTCTTAAAAAGAGCTATTTAACACTTTAATTCAACAAATCACATCTTTTTCACTATCAAGGGCTGTATTGTCGATTACCTAGTGGTGGAGTGATTCTTTTTTACTTTTATATGTTCTTCAAGTCTCTTCTTATAAATCCATTCATAAAAAGCAGAGCGACGCTGAGAAGCATTTGAAGAGCATCGTCTCCAAAGCTCTTTGTCTCTTTTCTGCAGAACTTCTACAAAACGGAGCTGAATAAAGAAGAGATGTACATCCGCTACATTCATAAGCTGTATGACCTGCATCTGAAAGCACAGAATTACACAGGTACTCCAGCATGACATCAAGTACACAATGAAGCATATAAGGCAGAGAAAATGATAACAGAGAACAAAACGCATTTTTCAAAATTCAGTTCACAAGAGCCGTTTTTTAAGCATCCATGGCCTTCCACCACAAAACCAATCTTATGTTGCACTGGGTTTAGTTTTGGGAATTTTTGTTATGGCTCAAATTGTTGATTTATGCCAAAAATCATTATTATGTTAAGTAAAGATCATGATCCATAATGCTAATTTGTACATGTTCTACTATAAGTATATCACAACCCAGTTTTTGATTAGTAATATGCATTGCTAAGAACTTCATTTAGACAGATTCAAAGTTGAATTTCTCAGTAATTTGATGTTTGCAACCATCAAAATCCAGATTTTCAAATAGTTGTTTCTATATTTCAATATTTGTATCTAATTTTGATTTATCCCACACATCAGTGCAAATCCAGTCAAGCTTTCGGATGATGCAAGCATCTTAATTTCCCAAATATTGACACTTATGATTGGTTTTGTGGTCACATATTTCATGAGTTACATTTTCTGTATTCTGAAGCACTATATATATTAACAATATTAAGCCAATATTAAGTTTTTAGCATTGATAACAATAAGAATTGTTTCTTGACCATCAAGTCGGAAAATTAAAATGATTTCTGAAGGATCGTGTAACACTGAAATATATTTCTATGGGTCAAAATGATTGATATTTTCTTTAAAACTAAAATCATTAGAATATTATGTAAAGATCCTGTTTCATGAAGATATTTGTACGTGTTCTACTGTAAATATATATTAAAACACAATTTTTGACTGGTAATATGCATCGCTAAGAACTTAATTTTGATAACTTTAATGGTGTTTTTCCTCAGTATTTTTAAGTTTCGACCACTTAAATTTCAGATTTTCACATAGTTGCATCTCAGTCTAATGTTTTCTCATCCTAACAATCCCACACATCAATGCAAGTCTTATTTATGCTATTTAGTCAAGCTTTTAGACGATGTTTAAATCTTTGTTTCCCAAATATTGACACTTATGGCTGGTTTTGTGGTCACATATTTCAAAAGTTGCATATACTGTATTCTGAAGCACAATATGAAGACAGAAATAAGATATAAAATAAAAAAGAACACTGATTAAAATGACAGAAAACATTCAGATTTCTTCCAGTTATGAGTAATAATCTACCTTAATACTTTAATTATCTGACAATTCCATTTAACTAACCTTTGTTGTTACTACGAACTCTGCTGACCTTAAATTTTGATCACTGTCTTTTTCACAAAATGAAAGGCTTTTGTTGAAATCTAAAAAAAGTTATAACAAAAAAATTATATATTTTGTAAAGCACTGTTTTACTCACATGGTGTGCATATATGAGAGCTAGAATCGGCCACTCAAGACTTTGATTGAAATGGGAAGAAAGACAAACCTATTTGTGACTTGTGTATGAATATTTTGAGGATTAAACTTTGAGAATATTTTAATAGAATGTGTTTTTAAATGATATTAGAAGATGTTTTTGTTCAATAAATATTTTAAGGGAAATGTTTAAAAAGTTTCTTTATGAATGTTAGAATATTTATCATTTATCTAACTAAAAGATTCTATATGACTTTTTTAGAATTGTTGCTATTTGTATGTTTTTGTACAATGAATGTTTATTAAGAAACCGATATGATTGCATGTTATATATTGTATATTTAGTATAGGTTTTTGCCATGAATACAGCCAATGTTGCTGAAATGGCATTAAGATGGAGTAGATGGAGTGGATGGGGGTGGTGGGATTGATTGATTGATTGATTGATTGATTGATTGATTGATTGATTGATTAATTAATAAATAGATGAGGTAGGTCGAGTAGGTTGGTAGGTAGGTAGGTAGATAGATGGATAGATAGACAGGTAGGTAGGTAGGTAGGTAGGTAGGTAGGTAGGTAGGTAGGTAGGTAGGTAGGTAGGTAGGTAGGTAGGTAGGTAGGTAGGTAGGTAGGTAGGTAGGTAGGTAGGTAGGTAGGTAGGTAGGTAGGTAGGTAGGTAGGTAGGTAGGTAGGTAGGTAGGTAGGTAGGTAGGTAGGTAGGTAGGTAGGTAGGTAGATAGATAGATAGATAGATAGATAGATAGATAGATAGATAGATAGATAGATAGATAGATAGATAGATAGGTTGATTGATAGGTTGATTGATTGATAGGTAGATAGATTGACTGATTGATAGGTGGGTAGAGTAGATAGACAGACTGACTGACTAGCATGGTGTAAAACCGCAACTAAAATCCCTTCAAATATTTAATTGACTGAGCTTACTTTAAAAATCAGCTGTTAATAAATCATCCTCTAATCTCGATTTCCACTGTTATTTCATCATGTTTTTGTCTCTACAGAGGCCTCGTATACTCTTCTGCTGTACGACGAGCTGCTGGAATGGTCTGAAAGGCCCTTGAGGGAGTTTTTGAGTTATCCCATGCAGAGCGAGTGGCAGAGAAAGGAGTATCTGCATCTCACCATCATCCAAAACTTTGATCGCGGAAAGGTCTGAAAGCTTTCTTTTTTCATCTTGCTTTTTCTTATCAAATTATCAGTGGGTGATTGTATTTCGAGCGGTTATCCTTCAAAAATAAATGCTATTTACATAATCAGTGACTCAATCACTTCATCTCTTGATGAGAGTAAAAAATCATTGCTGTCATTGTGGCAGGAGTCATCTGTTGGGATGCTGGATTTAGAAAGCAATATCACTGAAACGTTTCTGCTTGATAAATGATGCGTGTTTTAGCATATGTGTGTTTGGCAGATGAAATGGATCTTTTTTTTAAGCACTATAAAATATTGCAGATCAAAGTGCAAGCTAATATCTTAAAGATCATATGCATATTGCATTGTCACTTAAGTACACTATAAAATACAATATATGTAGTAGATATTCAACATTAGTAAATTAGTTAATAAATGCTTTTTTTTTTTTACAAAAACATATTAAAGGAGAGTGGGACCAGTGCAAAAAAAAAAACCTTTTTGAAATCCAACCAGAAGTAGGAAGAAATACAAACTTTTTTTTTTTACTTAAGGCATAATGAGGTTGTTGTCGTATCGGACACACAAAACTCACTCATGGACATTTACTCAAAGGAGATGTTTGCCCAAAATGTCAATATTGTAACAAAAACCAAAGTGTTAAATGTATGTTTTTATCCCCTATTTCTAATGTTATCTGGAGAGACTTTAAAGGAAGTATTTTTAAATGTGAATCCTTCAAAAATGGTAGAATTTTTATCAAAAGTAATCCTTAAAAATCTGTTTTAGATTTTTATCTTGTGTGTTATATATTGCTGTTATTGTCTTTTTTTTTATTGTTTTATTATATACATTTTACTATTATAGAATAGTTATATTTATAATATTTTGTAAATTGAATCTGGTTTACCCATCAAATAGACAGAGAAGCTGATATGGCAATAAATTCAAAACACTCTCTCACACACACAAAAACATATTACGTTTGCTAAAACATGCATAACAGTTAATAAGAAGTGCTTTAGTGAAAAAAAGTGCTTCATGCTTGCTTGCTTTAAATAATATTTTGGTTTAATTGGAAAATATAAAACCACATCAATTAATTTTTTGTACTCAAATCATATTTTATTTTACTTTTATTTTATTATAGGTTTAATTGGAAAATATAAAGCAATCATTTTGTTTTATTATTTTTTTAGTTTGCTTCATTCTTACTTGCTTTAAAGAAACATTTTGATTCAAAAAAAAAATATAAAGCCGTATTAATATATTTTTTGGCAAATCATATTTTATTTAATTATGTTTAGTTAGAAAATGTAATGCAATATTAATATATTTTTGTAGTCAAATCATTATTTTTTATTTTATCTGTGCTTTATGCTTGCTGTAAAAACCTTTTGTTTTAATTGGAAAATATAAAACCATATTAATGTAATTCTTGTAGGCAAATCATTTTATTTTATTTTAGGTTTAACTAGGAAATATAAAGCTATATTAATATGTTTTTGTAGTCAAATCATAAATTTTTATTTTATTTTTGCTTCATTTTTTCTTGATTTAAAAATATGGTTTGATTGGAAAATATAAAGACATATTAATGTATGTTTTGTAGGCAAATCATATTTTATTTTATTATAGGTTTAATTATAAAATATAAAGAAATATTAACATATTTTTGTATTCAAATCATTATTTTTATTTTATTTGTGCTTCATTCATTCATACTTGCTTTAACATTTTGGTTTATTGAAGAATATAAAGCCATATACATTTATTTTCCCCAGGCAAATCATATTTTATTTTATTTTATAGGTTTATTTGAAAATATAAAAGGAAATATTAATATATTTTTGTATTCAAATCATTATTTTTGTTTTATTTGTACTTCGTTTTTACTTGCTTTAAAAACATTTTGGTTTATTTGGAGAATATAAAGCCATATTTATTTATTTTTTGTAGGCAAATCATATTTTATTTTATAGGTTTAATTGTAAAATACAAAGCAGTATTATAATACATTTATACATTTACTTATTTATTCATTCATTAATTCATTTTCTTTTCGGCTTAGTCCCTTTATTAATCTGGGGTCGCCACATCGAAATGAACCGCCACATTTACATATTAAAAATGTATATTATATTTTTGTATTTATTTTATTTTATTCAGAGTATTGATGATGCTCTAGTGTCTCCTACTGGTACTTTCTAAAATTGCATGTGAATTAAAACGCTCCTCTCTCCTCAGTGTTGGGAGAACGGCATCCTCCTGTGCAGAGAGTTAGCAGACCAGTATGAATCCTACTACGATTACAGAAACCTCAGCAAGATGAGAGTGAGTTACAGCTCTTTAAAGAAGTGCATTTCCTCAGCTCTTAAAGGAATCATCATTTCATTAACATAAACCCACATATTTACATATCAACCCTCAATTTGTGACTTAATGCATTATTTAACATGCAAGCGAATCATAACGGAGATCATTTACATAACAATTAATGGCAGAGAATGTAACAATTGTCATGCAAATATATATTAAGGCAAGAAATGTTCACTTTTAGTCAGTTAGATGCATGAAATGTGTACACCAGTCTGCTAACCATATGCAAATCACAGATGATGGAGGCTTCGTTTTACGATAAAATCATGGACCAACAGCGGCTGGAGCCGGAGTTCTTCAGAGTGGGCTTTTACGGCAAGAAGTTCCCTTTCTTTCTACGGGTTTGTGTCATCTTTGTCTCTAACAGTAACTCTGAAGTCCACTTGGTGTCAGTATTAACCAGATTATTTGTGTGTGTGTGTGTGATGTGCAGAATAAGGAGTTTGTGTGTCGTGGTCATGACTACGAGCGTCTGGAGGCGTTCCAGCAGCGCATGCTCAATGAGTTCCCTCATGCCATCGCAATGCAACACGCCAACCAGCCTGACCAGACTATTTACCAGGCTGAAGCCCAGTGTATCCTTCACACATCTCTGCCATGCACTCACTCAAAAGAGTCTTACATTTGCAGGTTCACAACAGTTAGTGTTTTTTATTTTTATTTTTGATAGCTTATACAGTACTTAGACTTAGGAGTCTGAACACAAAACACTAAAAACAAAGCTTTCTGCTCAGTAAATCTGTCAGAATTTCCCTAGAAAACGGTAAGTTAAAAATGTGGAACATAAATGGAACACAAGTGAAACGTGGTTTTGGAACATTTCCATGTGAAACTCGTGACCTAATATCAACAACTGAGGACGTGTGAAAATACGATCACATATTTCATTTGTGATATTAACGTGTGATTGCTAAAATTCTGTTCAGTAAACCAGTCAGAATTTTTTTCATACAAAAAATCTGTGCAGTTACACGTGAAATATGTGGAACACAAATGAAACGTAAGTGTAACATGGTTTTGGAATATTTTCATGTGAAACTCGTGACCAAATATGAACAACTGAGGACGTGTGAAAATATGACCACATAAAAAATGAATTAAATGTTCCAAAGCCATGAGTCATATTTCATATGTGATATTAGCATGCAATTGCTAAAATTCGGTTTGCAAAACAAAGCTTTGTGTTAAGTCTGCCAGAATTTCCCTTACAGAAAAAACCCTTACATTTTACCTATGCAATTACACATGTGAAATATATGGAACATAAGTGGAACACAAGTGAAGCATAAGTGAAACATGGTTTTGGAATATTTTCGTGTGAAACTCGTGACTAAATATGATCAACCGAAGACATGAAAATATGATCACATAAAAAAAAAAAATGTTATGTTCTCTCAAAATTTCCCTTACAGAAACCTGTCAGAAAACCTATGCAGTTACATGTGAAATAGGGTTAGGTCGATAGACGATGCCATTGTCCATCACCGATGGCCGATAAACATCACAATGCTGAGCCGGCATCGCAAACCTCCGCCCGCCCCCGTCGCAGCAGCAACCCGCTCGCGAAAAATACACACTTAGGCCCCATTTACACTAATACGTCTTAGTTTTAAAATGGCATTTAGGAACGAAAAGCAGTCAGTGGGTGCTTTGAGCACAAAACCCCAGAGAGCAGTGCATGTCGGACAGTTTATCTAGGATGTACCGCTGGATCGCGTCTCACTATAGTTGTTAAATGTGATATTTATTTATTTTGTTTCTATATAATGACTCTTCGGTCTTTTGAATCTATCAGGTAATGTGTCACAGTGTCAGTACACTGCTTCAATCTTTCACTTTCATGCTTATGCTTAGTAATTTTAGCGAAAACCTCAGATACTGTTGGTTGTGCACCTTTTTTACCAACCAAGTTTGTCGACGCCCATAATACGACGCAAATCATTCTGCCTATTCATGCCAGAGTCCTGTGGAAATAGTGATTGACAGATGGTAATTTGTGTATATTTTTGATTTGGTTATGGGTTAAACAAAGACCATGCGGGTCAGGTAGTTGAAACAGTAGGCTACAAATAATTAATTCGTTATTAAAAAAATCATTCACCGCCAAATTTACATTAGACATCGTATGATGCCAAATTGATCGACATCGCCCAACCCTAATGTGAAATATGTGGAACATAAATGTAACACGTATTGAAACATGGTTTTGAAACATTTTCATATGAAACTCGTATGTGGAAATGTAATCACATAAAAAAATCGAACGTTCCATAACCACGTTAATATGCTTCACTTTTTTATGTTTTATATGTGTTCCAAATATGTGTTGATTTGAATGTGATTGCTGATGTGATGTTCATGTGGTTTCTGTAAAACCAGGGACACCCCAAACCAATGCCTAAGAAATAGCTACGAAAACAAAATGGAACTAGTGCTGCACACATACAAACCATAAACAAAGCAGTGGTTACCATTTTCACAGTACTCTCACTCACCAAAGAAAGATTTGCTTGTGCAAATATGTCTGATACTCTCATAATCCATATTAATTAGTTATCAAAGCAAATATTTATTAAATGCAACAAAATGACAACTAGCTACTTTGTATTTCCTCTCGAACATCTGCTTGGTGTGTCCAGGCCTTAAGGACTAGAGTTTGAGTTGCATTTGGTGTGCATTAAATTAGCATTTTGATGTAAAACATCCTTCCTGTTACTTTAATCACAGACTTTTAAGTTGAAATCACGTTATTTGGGAGTTGCAGTCAACTTTTCCAATGTTGTGATACTACAAACAGCACTACACCACCATCTTTTTGGCACCTGGTGGTGATTTGCAAACAAGTTTCACATGTTATTGTTCGTTAATAGCCAATGCGGTTTATACACGCTGACTTTTAGTTTTCAGTCAGCCAGTCTAAATGCTTCCGGTGAAGTGTCGTGCCATTATAAAATCGCCACATATAATATCTGATTTTTAAAAAAAATCAGTGATCTCTACTGCCTGATTGATATACGAACAAAAAAGTGGGTCTCAGATTGGACAAGAAGCACTGCTTTAAATTTAAATTTTCCACGCCATGTCTTTACATAATATTCTCAATATTTACATTTATTTCATCCCAGTATTTACAATGGAGTTTCTGCACTAGCCTGCTGCTAGTGATGGCGCTAGCATTTACACTGTCTTTCATCCCGCTTTACGCTTAAACGACTAAATGAACGCTTAAATCTGTTAACCGATTGTATTTTAATTAGAATGCAACATCAATGCTATAAAAAGACCGTATCAAATTGAAAATCGTCGCATAAACCTTTCACCGGAAGTTTAACATTGGCTTAAAACACTAGCTGTGCATATTATCAAATATTTACAGTACATCAGTGTGACAGAACACACAGCCTTACTCCACCAAGGCCAGAGTCGCTAACTTTAACTCCACATCCACGTGTCTGCAAATCGATCCCCTTCCTCTCTCTGAGCACACATCAGCAGTGCAGACGGCAGGTCATAGGAGAGCGTTTGCTCAATTGATGAGACATGGACCTGGAGGCCTGGAGCTTAGAGAATTTGTGACGTCCTCCTCAGCACAATTAGAGCAGACAGGGCCGGTCAAACTGCATGAGCGCAGCGTTTTGTTATCCAAAGCCAGCGATTAATCATTGGTCCTCCTGGACGTCTGCCCTGCTCGATTCATATTTATGTGCTGATCAGAACTCAGTAAAGCACATGATGCTGGGGTTTTCAGCAGTTTGCGGGGGATGATGTCCAACTGGACTGTTGTCTGCATTTGTGGGTGATCCGGAGGAGGAGATGCTGAAATGCTGAAAATCTGATATTGAACACTGTTTTTATAATATAATATAATATAATATAATATAATATAATATAATATAATATAATATAATATAATATAATATAATATAATATAATGTAATATAACTTTATTCTTATATAACACCTTTAAAAGTAGCATCTCAAGGCGATTTACAGACATATAAATGTGCAGCAGTAAAAGATACAAGGATGAATGCAAAAAAAAATATATATAATAATTAAAAACACACACTCACCGGCCACTTTTTATTAGGTACACCTACCTAGTACCGGTTTGGACCCTCTTTTGTCTTCAGAACTGCCATAATCCTTTGTGGCATAGATTCAACACGGTACTGGAAATATTCCTTAGAGATTTTGGTCCATATTGACATGATGGCATCACGCAGTTGCTGCAGATTTGTCAGCTGCACATCCTTAATGCGAATCTCCCGTTCCACGACACCCCAATGGTGCTCTATTGGATTGAGTTCCAGTGACTGTGGAGGCCATTTGAGTGCAGTGAACTCATTGTCATGTTCAAGAAACCAGTCTGAGATGATTCGATTGTGGTGAGCCTGTGCGAATTTCTGTTCTTAGCTGACAGGAGTGGCACTCTGTGTGGTCTTCTGCTGCTGCGTTCTGAGATGCTCTTCTGCATACCTCTGTTGTAAAGAGTGGTTATTTGAGTGACTGTTGCCTTTCTATCAGCTGGAACCAGTCTGTCCATTCTCTTCTGACCTCTGGCATCAACAAGACATTTGCGCCAACAGAACTGCCAGTCCCTGGATATTTTCTCTTTGTCAGTCCATTCTCTGTAAACCCTAGAGAAAATACAGTAAACCCATCTGAAATACTCAGCCCACCTGGCGCCAACAACCATGCCACGTTCAAAGTCTCTTAAATAACCTTTCTTCCTCATTCTGATGCTCAGTTTGAACTGCAGATCGTCTTGACCATGTCTACATGCGTTGAGTTGCTGCCATGTAATTGGCTGATTAGAAATTTACGTTAACGAGCAGTTGGACAAGTGTACCTAATAAAGCGGCCGGTGATTTTATAATAATAATAATAATAGTATAGATCTAAAAGTCAAATAAAAACTACCCTAAAAAAGTAAGTTTTAAGACATGATTTAAAAATACTCAGGGATTCTGCATTGTGAATATCACAGGGTAAAGAGTTTTTAGATGCCAATAAGCACAATTTAGGTTGCAAGGAAGAGAATGCCCAGTCTCCCATAGATTTTAGCTCCATTGACTGAGCAGTTAAAAGACCAGCATCAGACGAGCGTAAAGCACGTCTAGGAGTGTATGGTATTAAAAGGTCAATATAAATATTGTGGTATTTTTAAGTTAACATTTTTACAAATTTAAGTGGATTGAATATAAAAAAAGGTTTATTAATATATTATAATTGCACTTCAAATGCATTTGTCACACATTGCAAATTCCCTGACGGATCTTCATTCAGATCTGCACTTCTAAAAAACAAAAAAACAAAATTGTGGTTGTTTCAGCTCAAATGTAAATAATTTGGTTGAACAAAATGACAAACGTAATTTTTTTTAAAGTGTATGTAATGTAGTGTGCAAAATCATTCATTAATTTTAAGAGATTTATTAATATATATCATTATTGCACTTCAAATGCATTTGTTTTTGAGTGTCGCACATTGCAAATTCCTTGACGGTTCTTCATCCAGATCTGCAAATCTATGCTGTCACACCAATCCCAGACAGCCAGGATGTCCTGCAGCGTGACGGCGTCCCCGATAACATCAAGAGCTTTTATAAGGTCAACCACATCTGGAGGTTTCGCTATGACCGGCCATTTCACAAGGGCACCAAGGACAAAGAAAACGAATTTAAGGTGAGCTAATGGATTCAGTGTGCGTTTATATACGCTAGATTTTATGCTTCTGTTGGTTTATGTGCCTTTTTGTCTCCCTCCATGCGTAAATGACTGTTTCTGTTGTCAAACACAAAAAGAGATGTTTGGAAGAATGTGCAGGTTGCTGTTTTCCATGACGTTTGCATACAGTCTCCAAGTTTGCATTGACTTTGTCATATAGAAACAAGTAAACAAGTGCGTTTTTGTTTTAAAAAGTCATTTTTTTAATCAAATGCTCCTCATCCACATTGATTTTTTTTACTATCATTTAGAAAAACAATCTTCAGAGAGTGATTGTGGATAGGAGTTAACATTTTTAGTCCATTTATACTGAAACTGAAAACCACGTAAATATAAGGTCTTTAGCATTTTTAAAATGCCTAGGTTTCACAAATTGAAGATGCCAGAGTAGTGTCGACGCCAGGTATAACCGTAACAAAACGTATGCCTTTTAATACTTTATTTGGTAACACTTTAGAACAGGGGTGCTCAACCCTATTCCTGGCGATCAACCTTCCTGCAGTTTTCAGTTGCAGCCCTTATCAAACACACCTGCCTGTAATTATCAAGTGCTCCTCACGTTCTAAATAATTGGTTCAGGTGTGTTTGATCAGGGTTGGAGCTGAAATCAGCTGGAAGGTCGATCGCCAGGAACAGGGTTGAGCACCCCTGCTTTAGAATAATAGTCCATTAGTTAATGTTAGTTGATGTATTTACCAACATTAAGCATGAATAATCTTGTTGTCAAGCATTTATTAATCATAGTTCAACATTAACTAATGCATTATTAAAATCAAAAGTTAACATTAATGCAAAGTGAGTTAACATGAACTAACAATATTTAACTTAACATTAACTAACATTAACAAACATTAATCAATACCCTAATAAATGTATTACTAATAGTTTGTTCACTTTAGTATTGACTAACATTAACTAACGGACCATTGTTTTCAAGCATTACCCTTTATATTTATAGAACTTTTTTACGACATAATATATCACGTCCAAATGTAAGGATTTACAAAACTCAACAGGAAAGAAAAATAAAAGCACATTGTTATACATTCAACAGATGTTTACAATACAATATTCAGTCCATTTCTTTTAAAATTTATATAAATAAGTCCTTCAAACTTATGCATTTTAATGAAAAATCAATTTTTGTAAACAACACATAAAAGATCCAACTGCTGCTGCAAAAAAAAAAAAATCATCAAACTATGAGACTTCACTTCCACCTTTACTGAATTTGGCACAATTTTGGTTAAGTCTTGATGACAAATATACATTTTTCCATCAGACCCAATTAAATGAAACTTGCTTTCATCAATAAAGTGAACATTGGTCAAGTTCTCCGTCCACACAACATGCTCCTCAATGCAGACTAGTTTTTGATTCCTGCTGCTGATGAAGGTTTGATCACTACAGTCTAAATTCTCCTAAATGTTGAGATTTAGACAGATCCTTATCCTGTTCAGATCAATTCCAGCTTCAGTGTTAAATTGATTGACAGTTGAGTTTCTCCTCATTATCATCATTCTGTCCTCATGGATTTCTCTTTCATTTACATCCAGCATTTCTGGGGAACATGAATGTGAATTTTTAAAGATGCCATTTTCTGGAACTCCCAGATGTGGATCAACCACAAAGCCACAAGTATGGCTTTTTAGAGTTTGTAATTTAGTGTCCAAGTCATATGAACTATTCTATATTCCCTTTATGTCCCTTCTGAAGGCTGTTCATTGTAAATTGATGGGCAAAAAAATGACCAGCACATTCTTCAAAACGTATAGATGGTAGAAAAAAGTCATGGAGGTGAGTAATAATGTGTGAGTTTTTCATTCAGGAGGTGAACTCGGTGTTCTTTTCATGTCATTTTTCTTTCACGTTTCACTCTTGTGACTATTCATTCCTTCACTTTCAGTGTGTATGTATGTGTGTGCGTGTGTGTGGAGCTCAGGTGTTCTCTCACATGCTGCATTATTCACAGCCTCGGTCCAGAGAGGCTAATTAAAGTTTTAGGGGCTGAGAGACTGGCTCCTTCCAAATATCATTTCCCTTCCCCTCCTCACTCAATATATCCAGCACAGACAATCACAGCCTCGTCGTGGATTCGATCCACCGCGGGGGTTAGATTTCCCCCCGACCTCCGGCGGTTACTGTGTTTGAAATAAACTGTTTAGCCTGCCAGATATTATATTCTCAGAGACACCGGGGGTACTCGGCACCCCGGTCCACTTACCGCCCAGTAATAATGTCTGAAAATCTCATTTGGAGGTAAACTTGGGCTGCGATGCCATCCAGATGATACGATTATATTGGACCGGGGTGGTTTTGAATATCCCAATCAAGCAATCTGAAGTTCTTACAGCGCTTCCTCTGTTATACGGGGGAAATGAATTTATGAATGCGAAATTTAATATGTGCAGTCTGTGTTGCTGAGAACGAGCTGCTTAAAGTGTAGATTAAATGATATGTATTATACATGCTGGAGAAGGAAAGTCTTCTCTCGTTGTATATTTTGCAGCCGCTTTGGGACTTTGTGGACTTTCTCTGACAGTTGAAGTGTGCTTTCTCAATAAGCGTTTGCTTTTGTGTGTGTGTTTTTTTTTTTTTTTTTCAGAGCCTGTGGGTAGAAAGGACGACATTAACACTTGTTCAGAGTCTGCCAGGCATCTCTCGATGGTTTGAAGTGGAGAGGAGGGAACTGGTAAGCTGATCTCCCAGCAAACTTCTGCTGTTGTATGATTCTCACAAATACACACTGCATTAACACAATCTACATTAACTGCTTTGACACAATCTACATTGGATAAGCGCTATACAAATAAAGATTAATTGAATTGAATTAAGGTTAAAGGAGAAACTGTACACTGTTAAAAATATCTGTTCATTAACAGTTTTCGTTTCCCAGAGATGGGTTGTAGCTGTAAGTGCTTCCGCTGCGTAAAACATTTGCTGGATAAATTGGCCGTTCATTCCGCTGTGGCGACCCCGGATTAATAAAGGGACTAGGCCGAAAAGAAAATGAATGAATAAATGAATAACAGTTTCTGTATTTTGTGTTTTTAAAGTGTTTTCTGTTTACAAAGTGACTTTTATTCACATTTTAGTAGTTTGAAATAATATAATGCATAAGAAATAATATATAGAGAAGTAAGTCTGTAAAATAACAGAACTGTACTTGCAATATATTCAGCCTGATCTCACGAGAAAACTTAAGTATTTTACGTTTTGTCAGTTTAGTGACTCAGTCGAACAAAATTGTACGATTTTAAACAGGAGGTGTGGCACCAAACCCCACCCCTAAACCCAACCGTCATTAGGGGATGAGAAAATCATACTAAATTGTACGAATTAGATCGTACGAATTCACACGAATTAGCCACTAAATCAAAAAGTTATGAATTGCCGTGAGATTGTGTTGGTTTATTACCAGGTTTTTGTAGCGTAATATACAACACCAACCCAGACTGTATATCACTTTAAACTATTTAAAATGTTAATAATTTTTTTTTTTACTTTTTCAAGGTTAAAAGTCTTTGGGGGAAAAATCAAGGTCCCATAATGCAATTCAAAAGCATAAATAAATGGGAATAAAATAAAAAAAATAAAAACATTAATCGCAAAATACGGAAAACTGTTAATTTGTGGATATTTCTTGCAGTGTGCACAAGCACATAAATGCTGACACGAATGCATAGCTGATGTATTGTGCGCGGTCTGGTACAATTAGCTTTTTTGTGCATTCATCATTGTGTATTCTTCATTGAAATAACAAAGCTTTGGAAGGTTGCGACTGACCAATCATAATCGAATATTCCAGACAGCCGTGTAATAAAGCACTTTAAGATACACACAACAATAGTTATTATTAGTAATAGTAAGTAAGTAATTAAGTAAGTAAGTCCATTTTCTGTCTTCAGTTGTGATTACATTTGGAATAATACAGTATTATTCAGAAGGTCATGATTCGCACTCATTAAATAATTGCTTTGTATAGTTTTTATTTTACATTATTCAGGTGATACAAAACACAGATGTTTCAGCACAATGCCTTCCTGAGTGTGTGACACAATCCTCTCACTCCACCCTTTTGTCCCACAGTCAATCGCATTACGTCATTAGTTAGATGGCCACTCGATAATTAAAAACAATCTCATTTTCATTTCAGTATACCATAATTAACCACTCAAGAAATATTTACCTTCACCTTCAAAAACATTATTTCACATGAAAATAGCATGTCAATTATCAATCCTTCACTTGTTCATGTCTACATCAATGCAATGCAATTCCGACAGTCCAAAACATTCAAATATATCATTAATATTTTATTCATTCATTCATTCATTCATTTTATTTTCAGCTTAGTCCCTTTATTAATCTGGGGTTGCCACAGCGGAATGAACCGCCAACTTATCCAGCATATGTTTTACGCAGCAGATGCCCTTCCAGCTGCAACCCATCACTGGGAAACACCCATACACTCTCATTCACACACATATACTAAGGACAATTTTAGCTTACCCAATTCCCCTATAGCGCATGTCTTTGGAATATTGGGGGAAACCGGAGCACCCAGAGGAAACCCACGCGAATACGGGGAGAACATGCAAACTCCATACAGAAACGCCAACTGACCCAGCCGAGGCTCGAACCAGCGACCTTCTTGCTGTGAGGCGACAGCACTACCTACTGCGCCACCATCATTATTATTTATATTTAAATATTATTATATAAATATTATTGACAAGATTAACTCACCAAAAAAGTTTTTAAAAAACCGCGAGCGCGCAGGGCAAACTTCGTTACTCAACGAAATTACATTTGGAATAGAAATTTTTGTAATGTAGAAGTCAACTTTAATACAATTTGCTTTCTTAATTTTATGAATTATATTAATGTAGTAAGTCTGTCCAATAAATTAATCTTAGGCTACATTTACACGAGACAAGTTTTGTGTTTTGATGACAACGTTTTCAAAACAATCCACATTTACACGTCCATGAATACTAGCAAAAATGCTACATTATATATGCCAGGCCAGAATTAGGTGCCGTCACATTGTTAGTAAACTGTACCAATAGGGAACTGTTGCCGTATCGTCTGCGGCTCAGTGCTGTTTATGTAGATGTTGCCACAGGAGAAAGATGCGTCAGTGTTGTTAGTAATAATGTGTGGTAAATTCACACTTTGCTGATCAAGTGTTAGCAGACACTTGACCAACAACAACACCTTTTACTATACGATTTTAGTGTTATTGTTCAATAAACGCTTCCCTAAACATGAACTGCACACGCATGACATCATCGTTTTCAAACACTCTCATTTTTGGGTGTTTACACAGACACGACTATAGCAGTGTTTTCAAAAACTTCAGATAAATGAATTTTCAGTCATAAAAATTCTGTTGCTGTGTTAATTTATAGCAAAACGCTATAAAAAAAAGTTTTCCTTTTTGGTTAAAGATGTTACCCTTACTGACACCAAACTTTTGTGCCAAAAAGCCTCTTTAAGATTTTGTAGAGAGGTTTTTATAACCAATAAAGCCACTTAATTGTAAATACCTTTTATATAAATATTTTGATTTCTTATTTGTTCAGTTAAAGTTAACAATGCACATACTGCACATGCAGCAAACCATCTAGATCAGGGGTGCTCAACCCTATTTCTGGAGATCGACCTTCCTGCAGTTTTCAGTTGCAGCCCATATCAAACACACCTGCCTGTAATTATCAAGTGCTCCTCAGGTTCTAATTAATTGGTTCAGGTGTGTTTGAACAGGGTAGGAGCTGAAATCTGCAGGAAGGTCGATCGCCAGGAACAGGGTTGGTCACCCATAATCTAGATGTTGTAACTTTAAGCTGCGGTCACACTAGAGTTTGAGCTTGCAAAATTCTGTCGTATGGCGCTGCGAAAATTATTAAACAATTAAACAAGATGATTAGGCATTAAAAAAAGCCAGCGATTGCTCCATGTTTTAAATTTCTGTTCAGGGAGGTCATGTTTTGATCCTGGGTTGGTCTCACGCAGTCAAGTGATGCGATTTCACAGGTCAGAGTTCACCAAGCTTGAACTTTGCACCTCAGCGAAATGCGAAACTTGACGCATGACCCCGCGTTTCCGGTCTGACGCATTCGCGTGCGTATGAATGGAAGTCTATGGGGAGAAAAGTCCAGTGTGACCGCTGCTTTATACTTTATTTTTCACTCATTTAAATTTCATTCTGTGTTTTTATGTTGATATGCATGCATGTACTGTATGTGTCCTGAATAAAAAATTGTGTTTGTGCTCTCTTGGCAAATAAAGCTGATTCTGGTGTAGAGCATGTTTCAGTTGCTCTTTCTAAGCTTCATCATCTCAATGCTTGTTTTTTTTTTTAATACTTTTTAATTTTCATCACAGGTGGAAGTGAGTCCACTTGAGAATGCCATTGAGGTCATCGAGAACAAGAACCTGCAGTTGCGGACGCTGATCACGCAGTGTCAAACCAGGCAGATGCAGAACATCAACCCACTAACTATGTGTCTGAATGGAGTCATCGATGCTGCCGTCAATGGAGGACTCGCTCGCTACCAGGAGGTGTGCTTTTTTTTTTTTATCTTTCCACTTATATCCTGCTAATATCCTGAAAACTACACTGATTCACTGATGCACAAAGTTCGTCAACACAAATGCTGTGCTGTACCAACTCAAATACTATCACTCCTAAATATTCAGAATATGTATTAGTCTCAAACTGTAGCACAGTGTACACAGGTACACAAATGGTCTACAATTTCCAGTTAAAATTTAAAGTGCAGATCCATGCTTTTTTAAAATAATTATTGTTTAAAGACAGCTTTACAAAATCAGAAAAGTGAAGCTATTAGTTACTGTAATTAAAATAATACATTTTATTTATGATGCACTTTTCTTAAAGCACTACAAAATATACAGCAACAAATTTTTAAAAATGCAGAGAATTACAAACTTGCATAAAATCCCAGTAAAAAGCCAAAAGTCACACCACAATAATCAATAAAACAATATTATGTTTATTATGTGTAACTTTATTAGTTACTAATTACTTTTAATAACTGGTAACTTATAGCTTTTAACAGTTAAAGTGATTATATATTAAAATTTGTGTTTAAAAGATGTCTAATAGATGTTTATAAAGGGACGTCTTGTCAAGCTAAATTTGGGCTCAGTAAAAATCTAATCATCTAGCAATAGTCCCAAAATATACTCGTCATCAAATACACAGACTTCACATGTGTAGTCATTCATTCCTGTGCAGTATTTTTTTAAACACACACCAAAAAATATTTTCTTGGATGGCAGATGCTGGAGAAAGTAGGTTAAGTGGAGATGCTTAGGTAAAGTGGTTTGAATGATTAATAATTTCCATCTTGATTTATTACATGTTATCCATGACATGTTTCATCTGCGACAACATTGTGAACTTTTATCAAGACACGTTTGGTCATTAACTTTTGAATGCATCATTATGCAAACACATGAGCAGATTTCTCTGCATGAAAGAGCCACAAATGGCTTTTAATGTGTCACTTCGTCTCCAGTGTTGTGGAATATTAATCAGAATAGAAATGTGGAGGATGTGACAAGATGATTGACAGGGCATGTTACTAAGCAACAGAGCGATCCGTTATGGCAAAGTAGTTTGTCCTAAAGTGCCTATACTTTACTGTTGCACACTGAAAATGATGTACTTTTACTTTATTTAATTTAGTGCATTAAATAAGTAGATAAATTGGGAGGCAACAAAACGATTTCTGACTGCTGCAGGGAATGCTGGGATACCTTTGGAAATTTAATGCACATTTAGCTTGTCCAGAAGGGAGTTTCATGACCATAACTTTCCTGCCGATAAACTATTGAAAGCACTGAAGAAGTCTCATTCCCCTTGTGTAAGCCTAGAAAAAATCTATAATATCTCAAAGAAGTCATATGCTGTCTGAATACAACAGATCTTTCCAGATTGTATGAACGCTTGTTGCATAGCAACCTCGCTTTAGTGTTACTGCAGTATTTAGACTCAGAGCTGTTATAAAGAAGAGAGTCCACTGTGTGTACACCAGTTTGGTTTCTACATTTTCCTGAACACACATGCTGTGTTTAAAGAGCCGTTCACAGCAAGGATGATCAAGATATTGTTTTAAAAATCATTCTGAATGTAAAATAATAGTTCAGACCAAAGATAACGGATATAACATACCAATGTCTCAGAATGTTTTTTTTTTCCAGCTAATGAATGATAAAACACTGACAGCCAATCAGACTGAATCTTCATATATTACAGTACAGTCTCACATTTTCCCATTTTGACTTTTTGACTTTTTACCCCCTGGTATTTAAGACTATTTATCACATTTAAAACATCATTATCATTGCTTTTTTATTTTATTTTATTTTATTTTATTTTATTTTATATTAGTTTATTTTATTTTGATTAGATTTTTGAAATTAAATTTTTTTAATTTTTTATTTCATTTTAAATTAACTTAAAATTGATTTTATTTTCATTTCATTTTATTTTCTTATTTTTAACTTATTTTATTTTATTTAAATTTATTTCAATTGAATTGAATTTAGTTTAATAATTTTTTTTTATTTTAAGTTATTTTTTTATTAATTTAATTTAATTTTTAATTTTAATTTAACTTTAATTACATTTATTTTTATTTTCATTTTATTTTAAGTTATGAAGTTATCTCTTTCCTATTTTTCTAATTTATATATAATTTAATATTTTACAGTGTGATCTCACATTTGCAGCTTTTTAGTAATTTATACGCCCTCCCCCTTTGTATTTAAGAAGTTTCTCACATTTAAGACTTTTTTTTTTTTTAGAGTAATTATTATTATTATTATTATTAATATTATTATTATTATTTTTTTTTATTGAGACTTTAAATTGTGAAATTCATATTAAGACTGTTTTTTATTCATAATTTTGAATACTTTTTAAATAACTTTTACTATAATAATTATGATCTTGACATTATAATATCGTTCTTGGTGTGAACGGGCTTTAATTCTCTTCATGTAGGCAGTTCTCCATTGAGCGTCCTGAGGCGAAGGGTCTGGGATGAGCAGCAGTAAATATATTTGGATTTGCAAACATGACTGCATTGCCAATTAGTTGTTTATTGAGCATTCCAGCTGTTGGCGTTAATATTTCCTCAGGTTTCTGCACTTTAAGGTCAGCCCTCGCGGAAATTCCACTCTGAAATTCCTCTCATTTACAGACTTCAGCTCTTAATTGGCTTGGCTTTAACGATTTTCAAACTTTCCTGACAGCTTCAGAGCTCAAATAGAGAAATGTTTTAGAAGTGCATGTTGTTTCCGCTTTTTGCGTTTTTGAGAAAAACAATTCACAATTTGTTGATTGCATGCAGAAGGGATTCTATTGGTTTATTGGACGTCTGCAGACATGTCAAGCATTTACTGTTAAATATTTGTGTTTTCTATTTGAATGTTTCCATTCCTTAAATCCTCAAATCTTTCTCTGAAGGAACTGTAGATCAAATAGTCATACATTAGCATTAGCAAACCAAGGCTATTTTAGATTTTTTTTTTCCATTGAATGCATTTCTAAATGTGAAAACAGTTGTTTTTAGATAAAACATCAGCAAAGTTCATAGAAAATAATACTGCTGTCTACTCCAAACCTAAATTCTGTAATGCAAAATGAAATTGTTAGCTTTTATTTTTCATTGCACCAAAGCCAAATTAGATTAGATTACACATGTACAAGTACAAGGCAACGAAATGCAGATTAGGTTTAACCAGGAGTGCAATAGCAGCAAGTGCAGGATATAGGTATAAGTTATAAAGTGCAGTTATAGAAAAACTATGGTGATATTTATAGATGGATGTACTATGAACATCATATACAGGTTGTATTTGCTATGTACATATACATGTACAGTTTGCGATTAATAGTCAGAGGTATGCAGATAGATATGAACATAATTACAAAATTATATGTGCAGTGAATATGTACAATTCAAGATGAATAAGTACAACAAAGTTGTAGTGTACAATTTTAAATGTGCCAATATTAAATAGTGCAGTGATTATGGAGAGTATAAGTTATGAGGAGAGTGCGGGGGTGTATGAGAGGGGGCAATTTTATTTGCAAAAAATGACAATGATAGATAGATAGATAGATAGATAGATAGACAGACAGACAGACAGACAGACAGACAGACAGACAGACAGACAGACAGACAGACAGACAGACAGACAGACAGACAGACAGACAGACAGACAGACAGACAGACAGACAGACAGACAGACAGATAGATAGATAGAGTTTATTGTGGTTGAAAGTCAGATAAATTCCAATAAATATAGATTTCTTAACTCTTCTGAAATCAAAACATTGTGTTTAAAAATGAAGGTAAATGTAAGAAAACATAACACCTGTCTGTTATTTTATTTAAAAAAGCTCTAAATGACAACTTTTTTTATTTTGAAAGAAATGTAATAATTTAGATAATAATAATAATTCTCAAACACATAACTATTAATTATAAATGTTGAGAAACTGAAATTTATACATCCATCCATCCAGACTAGCACACTTTATTACATCATTCCATAAGGTTTAAGCATTGTTTTGCTACACTTCATTTTCCCCACTGGACCCTTTTCACATTTTTGGGTTTTTTTCAGAAGCAGAAGTTGTCATCGTTGGGTAAACTTAGAGCTCAGTGAATAGGAGAGTACCACGAATAATTGTTTTGTATTCATATTTGCTCAAATAATAAAAGAAAAACTTCATGATAGTGTTTTCACGGCATTCAAAAAAAAAATCAAATAATATATATATATAGAGAGAGAGAGAGAGAGAGAGAGAGAGAGAGAGAGAGAAAGAGAGAGAAGTCTATGGGACAGTTGCTAGGGTGGCGTAAGTGGTTGCTAGGGTGTGGCTGGCTAGTAAGTTAAAAGGTCATCAGTGATTGGCAGATTGGTAGTCTGAGTTAAATGAGCGTAAACTTAATTCTGTATGACAGTCTGGCGGAAAGTTATGATTTTCTCAAGCCACCATAAATATGATATATTGAATAATATGATATATTATTTATATTTTATTTAATTATAATATATATATATATTCAGATTATTATTAATATATATAATTATTATTTTATTCTTTTTTTTTTTTTTTTTTTTTTTTTTTTTTTTACTACTACTATATTGTGTGCTGTTTTTTTTAATTATATATGCATGTTACTTTTTTATGTAAACTTTATAAATGCTTTGGCAATACATTTGTAAAATTTGTCATGCCAATAAAGCAACTATTGAATTGAATTGAATTGAGAGAGAGAGAGAGAGAGAGAGAGAGAGAGAGAGAGAGAGAGAGAGAGAGAGAGAGAGAGAGAGAGAGAGAGAGAGAGAGAGAGAGAGAGACTAATAACGGCAGCTACAAGTGAGAACAACGTCAAATATATACCGTCCCAGCCCTCGGCTCTACGTTAGAAACACCTCACGTTCACGATAGTTCTTTTTTATTATTATTTGTGATTAATAATACTCTGAAAAATATATTCGTTGGATTTACAATTGTTTTATTAATGTACGTAGTTGCAAATAATTTATATGGGCTGAATTTAAACAAACAGATTTAATTTAGTCGTGTTCGACTTAATTTGTTTGTTTATATACATTATATACATATACAAACAAAGGTGTAAATCCAATGAATCTTTTTTTTTTTCAGTGTACTTACTGTAGCTTTATAAATAAACATATATATATATATATATATGTATATATATATATATATATATATATATATATATATATATATATATATATATATATATATATATATATATATATATATATATATATATATAAGATGCCTATGACCAGTAATTCCATCATCACAATCTTGTGAAAAACGTCCATGAAAAATCCGCAGCTTCTGTTGGCTTTGTCAGTAGAAATAGCTGTCGGTGTGAGTGGCTTCAGTGATCTGCAGGCGTAGTGTGCGGCTGCCATTAAATTGGGCATCTGCTGTGGGCATTGGGCTGCTGTTCAGGCCAAATGTCAATGGGAAAAATCTGCATGGTGGAATCTTTGAAGTCTGAGAGTTTTCCTCCTGAAGCTACTGCTCTCCCACTGTCTCTTTGGAGATACTAGACCATCGTCCTTGCAAGAGATCGGGCACAGATACACCGCCTGTTCTCTTTTCTTTTCCATTTTGAACATTTTAACACATTTTATTGTTTAAAAAAACATGTTTTTAACACCTTTTAATCTGTTTTTAATCGTTTTATTTCTTATATTTTACATTTCTTTTATTTTAAATAAGCTTGCCTAAAATTCATCTTTAATCTTCTACTCAACAAAATTAAAAAGTCATCTATACCTTGAATGCCCTGAGAACGAGTAAACCAACACCAGAGTTTGATTTTTGGTGACTAAGCTGTGAAACTATGCTTTAAATTGTTTGCCAAGGATGTCAAGGTAAACCCACAAACTGTGTGGAGGCGCAATGCATTGTGATGGAGCCTCATTTTGTGTGTGTGTGTGTGTGTGTGTGTCTCTTTTGTTTCTCACAGGCGTTCTTCGTGAAGGACTACATCATGAATCACCCTGAAGACGGAGACAAAATCGGCCGTCTCCGAGAGCTCATGTTTGAGCAGGTTTGTGTCCAGAAAACAAGTCTAATCTACACCAGATTTGTACACACATTTATTATGTTCCAAGCTCATCATTTACGTCTATTGCTCCGCTGACATTTTGGGATTTAGCCGTTTTTGATCCGCACAAGCTGGGTTCCTGTAGGTCTCGCTTTTTCCCTTCATGCATGTGCTGCTTAGTAACCAAGAAATCCCTAGAGCTGAGCACATGATGTGCTCGTCTAGACGGTAACCATGGATATAAGCCAGTTACGAGCATGAAAGTCAACTTTTAAAGACTGAAGGAGGGAAATTAGTTGCTTATCATTTAAAAATAGGATGCGTTTTCCATCAGATGGGCCTTGGTTTATTAGTGCGTTGTTATAAACAATTCTATTTTATGGTGCTTTTTTTTTTTTTGTGATCATTTAATCAAGTCCAACTGATATACAGCCGGTGATGTTTACAGTTAGGTACTGTACTGCCATATTATTTATCACTTTGTATTTTGATTTCTGAAATGTGTCATGTTACTGAGGTTAATTGAATTAAATTGAAACTTTCCAGGCTTCTTTGTTGCAGAGTTTCACCATATCTGGCCATTTTATGATTTGATTTGTTTTATTATTATTTTTGTTTCAACATATCTGGCCATTTTATTATTTATTTATTCATAATAATAATAATAATAATAACAACAACAATAATAATAATAATTATTATTATTAGTATTAGTATTTGTTTCAACATATCTGGCCATTTTATTAATTATTTATAATAATAATAATATTAACAATAACAACAACAACAACAACAACAATAAGGATAAGAATGATTATTATTAGTATTTATGTTTCAACATATCTGGCAATTTTATTTTTTATTTATTTATTTATTTATTTATAATAATAATAATAACAACAACAACAACAATAATAATAATAATAATAATAATAATTATTATTATTATTATTGTTATTATTAATAGTAGTAGTATTATTTATGTTTCAACATATCTGGCTATTTTATTTATTATTATTATTATTATTATTATTATTATTATTATTATTATTATTATTATTATTATTAAATGTATGTTTTAATATATTTGGCAATTTTTTATTTTATTTATTTATTATTATTATTATTAGTAGTAGTAGTAGTAGTGTTATGTTTCAACATATCTGGCCTTTTTATTATTTTATTTTATCATTATTGTTATTATTATTATTATTTATGTTTCAACATGAATATCCGGCCATCTTGTTGTTTTTTGTTATTATTTATTTTATATGTTTATTTTTTATTGTATATATATATATATATATATATATATATATATATATATATATATATATATATATATATATATATATATATATATATATATATATATATATATATATATATATATATATTGATAAAGTCTATGTAATTACATCTTTGTAATCCTTTGTAATTCTAACATTTATAAAATAAGGTATAAATGTTTTATTTTTTATTGTATTTACATTGTATTGTCTGTATGGTCTGATGATTACATTTACTTCCTAATATGTGTAACTATGACTATTTCTCAAAATTAAATCTTCATATTTCATAATTTGATCTCAAATTTGTGACATTTTCCCAATTTCACTTTAACTCTGGACATTTTACATTTGCAAATTTAAGTCACATTTCTTATAACTGAGACTTTTTTTCTGTTAATTAGCTTAATTTCCTACTGTACATTTGAACGTTTTTCAGAATTTGGACTTCATTTCTTACAACTGAGAGAGTCTTATAACAAATAATTATGGCTATTTCTCACATTTTTTTATTTAACTTTTATATTTTGAAACTGTTTCCCCTTGTTGAATCTTAATTTTCTACAGTACAAATCTCACATCATTGACTTTTTTTCCTCCATTTTGTTTCAAATGTTGTCTTTCTCTCTCATCAGACTGGGCATTAATAGTTCAGAAATCGTAGTCTAAAACACAGCTTTGACTTAATCCTTTGTTTTGCCTGGTAATTGTGTTTATTTCTCATATCTAAGACTTACTGAGGTTAAACACTTCACACTTTGCACATCTGTAAAACTGTTGGTTTCTCCTTCAGGCGCACATACTGGAGTTTGGCTTGACTGTGCATGAGAAGTTTGTTCCTCAGGACATGCGGCCGCTGCACAAAAAACTGGTGGATCAGTTTCATCTCATGAAATCCAGCCTCGGCATTCAGGTATATTTTTCAAGATACTAGTATTCAGGTTAAAGGGACCTTTAAAGGCTTAACTAGGTTAATTAGGGTAAATAGGCAAGTCATTGTATAACAGTGGTTTGTTCTGTAGACAATCAAAAACAAATATTGCTTAAGAGGGCTAATAATATTGAACTAGATTTTATTCTAGCCAAAATAAAACAAACAAGACTTTCTGCAGAAGAATAAATATTAGAGGAAATACTGTGAAAAATTCCTTGCTCTGTTAAACATAATTTGGGAAATATATGAAAAAGAAAGATCACAGGAGGGCAGATAAGTTTGATTTCAACTGTATGTGAGATCTACTGTAGGCAGATTCTTGCTGACGTCTCAATCTGCTGCACATATTCTCCTCTTTTTCAACACTCTAAAGGAGTTTCCGGCTTATGTGCGAGCCAGTCCAATTCACTTCACCAACGGGAGTCCTCGAGTCGGCCGAAACTCTGCACCAAACATCATGAGTCCAGACGGAGGAGCTCGAGCCGTGTCCCGCCGCAGGTCAGATACGCTTCAGGTCCACCGGTGTGTGATTTTCATGAACAGCAGGGTTAATAGCAGATGTTATGTTCACATATGTGTAATATAAAGTGGGAAATGGATATATAAATGTTGATTTCTGCAGTTTTTTATGATTCGCTACAATTCATCTGTGTTGTATTGTGTTATACACATGCGTTCATACTGCCGATGACTCCTAAATTATTATTTATTTATTAATCCGTTTATTAATGAGGATTTTAATTAATTAATTTATTTATTTATTTAACTAATAATAACAATTAATCAATTTCTGATTAGGATTATTGTTTTTAATTTATTTTACAGTATAGTGTAATAATTATTTGTCCAAAATCCTATTTAATATTTAATCATATTTCTCGGAAGCCCATAGTCATAGATTAAATTTTATTAAAGTTTATGATTTGCTTCAAACTATTTATGGTAAAGATAATTCAAACCTTTGTTTACGGTGTTTTGCTAAAGGTTAATTTCTATTATTTAGTGAGAATGTGTACATTTTTAAGCTGTTAATTGACCAATTTTATTGATTATTGCTACTTATAATGTCAAAATATCAGCATATTAATGTTTCAAAGCAGTATAATATTTGCATAACGTGTGTATATGTAAAACTTTAATGTAACACTACAGTTTATAACTTATTTAATATCTACAATAAACAGAATATAAGATAATATATATTACAGATTCAGAATATTGGCTAATTAATGACCAGTATGTTAAAACTAACTAAACACATTAAAATACACTGTAATAAATGTCCATAAATCAGCAGTTTTCTGTATTTTGTTATTCATGTTTTTATTTTATTTTTCCCCCCAGTTTATTTATGCTTTTGAATTGCATTATGGCACATTAATCTTTCTTCCAACAACTTTTAACATTGAAGAGCTTGTAAAAGTGATTTTATGAACATTTTTAATAGTATAAAATGATGTATTGTCTGGGCTGGTGTTGTATATTACGCTACAAACCCCTTGTAATAAACTGCCAGTACAGTTCTGTTATTTTACAGACTTGTTTCTCTCTATATTATTTCTTATTTCAAACTGCTAAAATGCCAATAAAAGTCACTTTTTTTAACTGTAGAGTTGATCAACATCCCATAATGCAATTCACATCCATAAATAAACTTGTGAATCACAAAATAGGGAAACTGGAAATTAATTAACAGATATGTTTTTACAGTGTATTTGAAAAGCAGAACACCTTTTTCATTGTGAAATGAGTTGATTTTGAAGCTGTTAATTGACCGGTCGATCATAATTATTACAGATAATATAAAAAAATGTGGATTAATAATGTTTCATTTCTTGTAAGAACTTGTATAATCTCTTGGAGAATTCTGCATTCATGTTATGCCACGTGTTAAAAGTCTTTCTAACAGTGTTGTTGTTGTTGTTTTTGTGTGTATTATTCAGTCCACTGAGTTACCCGGCAGTGAACCGCTACTCCTCATCCTCGCTCTCATCACAGGCCTCTAATGAAGTCAGCAACATCACAGGCCATTCAGAGAGTTCAGATGAAGTCTTTAACATGCAGGTAAACCACCTCACATTTCCACAGAATCTCCCTAGTTTTTTCCTGCTCTTAATTTAGGTCTTTTTTGGCTATACAGTTAAACATTGGTGAATAACAGGAGTGTCAAATACTAATTTAACAATGTAACAATTTGATAAAACAGTTTTTTATTTTTTCAGTGTTATTTTACGATGTTTAAACTGTACAATAATTTTATTTCTAGATAAGATTGCAAAGATTTATCTTTCTATCTATTTTTCCATTCTTTTGTATCTTGAAATGATTTTATTTATTTTTTTGCTCTGAATCAATAATTTCCTTTTATTTGTTTAGAATATAATTGAGCTTTTAATTGTCTTTTAATTTAAATGTTTAATTTTTAATTATAATGTTTGGTAACACTTTAGTTTAGGTCACAATTCATGCCATGAACTACTAGCTTATTACCTGCCTATTGTTAAGATATCAACTGTTTATTAGTAATTATAAAGTATGATCTTATTCTGCATCTCTTATCCTACCCAAAACCTAAACCCAACTCTTACCTTACTAACTATTAAGAAGCAGCTAATTAGTAGTTTATTAAGCTAATAGTGTTAGTTCATGGTTTGTTAATAGCAGAAATTGTGGCCTAAACTAAAGTGTTACCAAATGTTTAATTTAATTGTCTAAGGGATTTGCAAAGCATAAAAAGTTCTCAATTTAGAGGAACTCACAAAACTGTCTGCATTTGTGTTAATAAAGCATTTATTAACATAAATTAAATATTACTAAATGCCTGAAAAATACTGTCTATAAATGTTCATTTGAAAAGTTTATTAATCATTTACTTACTCATTCTGAATGATCTGAAAAAAACAACAACTACCCTTAAATAACTGCTTAGTAAATTATGCTGTATTTAATTCAGTAATTAAAAGCAAGGCAAGTTTATTTATATAGCACATTTCATATACAGTGGCAATTCAAAGTGCTTTACATAAACAAGAATACTGTAGAAAGACAAGTATAAGAAAATAAAAAAGCAAATAGTAAGAACGATTAGAGACAGATAAAAGCAAATAAAAATGTGTTAAAACAGGTTATAAAAGATTAAAAAAAAGAAAAGAACAATAGTGCGATCTGTCGGACGTAGCACAGTGCTCATTCGGTAAAGGCACAGCTATACAAGATTAAAGATGAATCATTAACAATGTATGAACATACAATCATTAGAGGTCAAGAATACAGCTCTATTTAACAAACTGCCTAATAATGTCTTAATAGAGAGTTAATGCTTAACAAATGATGAACAGACTACTTGTTATGAATAATGTGCAGTTATTATGAAGTGTTACCAATATATTTTGGTGAATCTTGGAAATTGGTAACCATTGACTTCAATGGTAGGAAAAAAAAAAACTATGGAATACTATGAAAGTCAATGGCTACCATTTCCTACATTATCCAAAATATCATCTTTTGAAAATCAAACAGGCTTGAATTTTATTTTTTATGTCTATTAATATAGAGACAAATGAGCTAATCAACTAATTTGTTAATGCTTAAGTTATTAATAGTGTGCAGTTATTATAAAGTGTTTCCAATATATATTTTAAAGAATCTTAGAAATCAATAACTATTGACTTTAATGGTAGAAAAAAAAATACTATGAAATCAAAAAATTCATCTGTGATTTCAAAGGTAAATAAACTATAAAAATGCTACAGTAAAAATCTGTAACTTGCTTAACAGTACGTTTTCTATATATATATATATAGAGTGAATAATCGTAAATTCACTTTCCCAGAATTCCCTCATCACACTTTTTCATGTTTCTTTGTTGACATTACTATGGTTCTTTTTAATTTTTACTCTTATCCATGTTAGATTGTATGTTAAATCTAATGTTGATAGTTCATGTAAACAGCTGCTTATGGTTGTTTTTGTCAGTGTAACAAAGTTGTGTGGATATTAGTACTTCAAAACATATTATATATATACATGAAATTACAGTTGAAACCAGAAGTTTACATACACTCTAAAAAAAGGAACATAACCATTTTTAAAAAATTTCTGATGGTAAATCATACTAAACGTTTACTATTTTAGGTCTGTTAGGATTACCTAAATCCTTTACATTTGCTAAATGCCAGAATAATGAGAGAATCTTTTTTTTTGAGAATTGTTTTATTAATTTCTAGACAGTCAAAAGTTTACATACATTTCCTTTGTATTTTTTGTATAACTTTGGTCAAATGCTTTGGGTATCTTTCCACAAGCTTCTCACAATAGTTTGGAGGAATTTTGGCCCATTCCTCCTGACAGAATTGGTGTAACTGAGTCAGATTTGTAGGCTTGCTCGCACAAGCTTTTTCAACTCTGCCCACAAATTTTCTATAGGATTGAGCTCAGGGCTTTGTGATGGCCACTCCAAAACATTCACTCTGTTGTCCTTAAAGCACATTTTAACTAATTTGGCAGTATGCTTAGGGTCATGGTCTGTTTGGAAGACCCATTTGTGGCCAAGTTTTCATTTTCTGGCTGATGTCTTGAGATGTTGCTTCAGTATTTCAACATAATGTTCTTTCTTCATGATGCCATCTATGCTGTAAAGTGGACCAGTCCCTACTGCAGCAAAACAGCCCCACAACATGACGCCCCCATACTTCAAAGTTGGGATGGTGTTCCTAAGCTTGAAAGCTTTCCCCTTTGTCCTTCAAATGTAACACTTGTCATTATGGCCAAACAGTTCAATCTTAGTTCCATCAGACCACAGGACATGTCTCCAAAAATTATTCTTTTTCCCAGTGTAATTTAGCAAATTGTAATGTGGCTTTTTTGTTGATTCTGGCTTGTTGATTTTCCCATGTTCTCACACAAGGAAGCAGTGTGTTTGAGGTTTTCCTTAAATGCTATTCTACTGTTGTACCTCCAATTAACTCAAATGTTGTCAATTCTGCCAATCAGAAACTTCCAAAACCTTGACATCATCATCTGAGCTTTTTCAGAGGCATAATAATCTTATTGTATGTAACTTGACTTTCAAGAAAAGTTATAACAATTTCTCAAAAATCTCTCTCTCATATTCTGCTATTAAGCAGAACAGAAACAGATTTGATAATCCTAACTTACCTAAAAGAGAAAAAGTTTAGTCACATTAACATCTGACTTTTTTTTTAATGGTTATGTGCCTTTTTATACAGTGTATGTAAACTTCTGGTTTTAACTGTATATACGCAAAATATGGTAATTTACCATAAAAAGTGCATATAAATTTTTTCCTTCCTACCGTATTGTTAACAGTTAAATTCCGGCAACCACAGCTACCTTTTTTTTGCTTTTTAATCTAAAACAATGTTGGACTTTTCTTTTTTTGGCTGAACTATCTTTTCAATCTCACTCTGTCTTTTCTCTCAGATTTGTTGGTGTGAATTATAGACAGTGTTTCCCTGATCCCAGTGTAAATGATTACTGTACAATCTATCCATATCGTAGAGTGTGCTGAAAACTGTGGTCTGTTTCTTATGATAGTCACGCTTTCCGTCTCTTCCCAGCCCAGTCCGTCTACCTCCAGTCTCAGCTCCAATCATTCAGCTTCTCCCAACGTGAGCAGCTCGGCTCCGTCCAGTGCCAGAGGTGAGTATATTCCAGCCGCTGTTCATATAAAAGCTTGATGTAGACAGACTGCAGTGCTCACTAATGCACCACTACTGAGGTTTGATGCATGATACCTTAAAAGTAAAGCCAACATTGAATCCAAGCATTTCCATCCAGTGCTGGAAAAAAGACGGTCAGAAATACAACTGAAATGAAAGTAGTGAAGTTGAGTGACCATTAAGCACACTGAAAAAAAAAAAAGATTCATTGGATTTGCAAATTTTTTTTAAGGTAACTTGTTGCAAAGGATTTTTATAAGCTGAATTTAAACTAATTAAGTTGAATAATACTCAATTTAATTTGTTTGTTTAAATTATAAAGCCCATATAAATTGTTTTGCAACCCCTTACCTTTTTTCAGTGTATCTGGCTAAAACACAATGAGTAAAAGTAAAATGTTAGACGTTTACTTGAGTAAAAGAAAAATAGAGAGCTTTAAATTGGCTCCAGAGTAGAAGTCATTCATTCATTCATTCATTCGTTTTCCTTCGGCTTAGTCCCTTATTTCTAAGGGGTCGCCAAATCAGATTGATCATATGGATAAGTTGGTGGTTCATTCCACTGTGGTGACCAGTGATTATTGAAGGGACTAAGCTGAAAATAAAATGAATAAATGAATGAATGAATGAATGAAATAATTACTTTATAAAAACTACTACATAAATATGATATAAAAATAGTAATAATAATAATTGTTATTATTATTATTATAAAGGTTATACTAATAATAATAATAACAATTATTATTAATATTATTATTACTATTTTATATATGAATTATGTAGTAATTATGTAGTTTTTATACATTAATAATTCTTTGCATTTGACTTTTCATATTGTATTGTTATATATTGTTATAATTGTTTTAATATTTTTATAATATTTTATCTTTAGTTTACAAATTATTATTGAAAAATCATACATCAATCATACTACAATCTCACTTTTGTAACCAACATTTTAGATTGTCAATTAAATCTTGTTGTATCTTATTTATTTTAATGGTTAAAGACTAATTTAATTGAAAAAAATTAGAACTTTATAACATTATAGATCTTTAAATTCAATTTTTTTCTTATACCTACATCTTGTTGTAATTGTGCAATTTTTTAAAGTCTATTTATTTTTATGGTAAAACACTTATTTAATTGCAACAAAGTCATAAATTATACCTCTTTTTTCCCCCTCATAATTGCATAATTTCTTGTGTTTTATTTGCTGCTCAGCATTACTTGTTTTCCTGTAAGCTTTTCCTCACAATTTCTTTACTTTCACTTTACTTTAAAACCGACCTTCCATAACAAACAGATTTCCAAGGTAAAAATAAACTGCTACAGTGAAGTGTAGTTTATGGCCCATTTAATGCTGTTTTACTGTGGGGCCTGATGTATTGCAGACCCATCTCTCTCTCTCTCTTCCACGGCCTCTTATCTGCCTCCATCCAGCATGTGTTTACTTGCGGACACAGATCATAAAAACCAGAATATGTATGGAGACATTTATGTAATCTTATAGTCTCCCCTTGGCGGCCTTTGCTGCCTCCCGTCGAGACCCCCATAAAGCTTCTGTGGAGTTACAGACAGAATAAAACGCTGCTTGAAGATCTCTAGACTGATGATATTTATCATAAGGACCCATGGCCTCCTGCCCTGCTCTCCAGGAGGATGCTTTCAAACAGGTCCTGGAGGCTCCACCCAACAGAAAGCCTATGTTGCATTTATTATAGTGCAGCTTTGTTGCAAAGGGCTCCTATTTGACCCCTTTTACAAGGTGTAAGATAAGTCTTTCTGGAGATAAGCTCAAAATACCCATCAGATTATTTATTATACCTTTCAGAATATGCTCAGAGCTGTTTTATAGCCATTTTGCAGCTGATCACAGAGAGTTGGAACAGATCTTTTAATCCCAGTGTCTTGGCAAATCCTGTTCTGTTGACATGTTGATACATTATACTACGGAGACATATTAATATGTGGATGTCAATCAATTCAGTGGTAGGGGAAACTGCATTCCTACATCACTTTGCAGTGGGCCACAAAATCACTGGGATTAGGATCCTATTTAAATGTCAGGACGTTTAAAAAAAGAGATTTGTTATGTTTAAATTGCTCTAATATGACAGTGAACACACTTTGTCACAAACAGTTCGGTCCAAACAGCTTCCAAAATTTGAGTTTGCATCATAGGTGCACTTTAGATGGCTCAACTTTTGCTATAGTTACTCCTGAATTACGCCTTGAGTTTTTAATGCTTATAAACGGAGACCTTTGTAAGTGCCACAGGCCCTATTTTAGTTTGAGAACTGCTTTTTAGACACACCAAAATGCAGTTTTGCGATCAAAGGCATGGCTGTTTCATAATAACTCTCTGATTGGCTGTTTTAGATTACTGCACATCGATTCCAGGTTTTTTTTCTATTTCCAAATATACAATAGGAGATGGAATTAACTGCAGTCAGGGGCGTAGCAACCGGGGGGGACGGGGGCTATATGTCCCCCTCACTTTTAGAGACAGACCATTTAGAAACAGGTGATTAAGAATGTAAACTTTTGGATTTAATACAGCTGCCCCCCCACTTTATAATTGTCCACTCCGCCCCTGACTGCAGTTATTATTAACATACAGTGCTCTGCATAAATGAGTACAAATTATTTTGAAAATGAATGTTTTTATCAATTTCTCAGTGAATATAGCCAATAATTTTTCACCAAACATCTTTAGGATAATAAATATAATACATTTAAATCCAAATAAATTATTTTACATTAATATTTAATAATAAATTTAATATATATATTTTATAAATTTTTTTATGAAATATATATAATATAAAATATATAAATATTATAATTTTTATGTTTCTTTAGATTTTTTTCATATTTATTAATTTTATTTCATATTTTTCCCCAACATTTTTGGACTGTGATCTTTAGTTTTTATTATTTTAATTTTTATTTCCAGTATTGGCTTTGGTACAGGCTAATCTAATGTACAGTATATACACAAATATAATATTGTAAAACATCCTGTGGTAAATAGGAAGAAATCTGTAACTCGTATATACTGAACACTGTATGTATTCTGTATATAACTAATTCCATTATTCATCTTTGATTATTAATTGTATGTGCATATTTTCAGATTTTATCATGCCCTTCTGAATACTGCTAAAAATTAAAGCATTCGTTGCCAACTTAAGACTTTTTTTAGTCTCAACTCTATTTATTACTAGACTATTTAATACCAAACTATATGTTTAGAATTAATATTATTATAATGTTTAATTTAATTTAAACTGTTTATTCAGTTTTTATGCTATAATTGACTTATATTTTCTTATTCGTATACAAACCAAACAGATTACTCAGATCTTTAGGTTCAAATAAATTAGAAATTCCAAGGGTTCAGTCAAAGCAGGGTGAATCTGCTGTCAGCTACTGCATCCCCCACTGCTGGAATCAACTTCCAGAAATGATCAGATGTGTTCCAACATGAGGCACATTCAAATGAAGACTGAAAACACATCTGTTTAGCTGTGCCTTTACTGAATGAGCACTGCGCTACGTTCAACATATCACACTATTATGTCTTTCTTTTCTTTTTCATTCTTTTATACATGTTTTAACAAATTTTAATCTGTTTTCAAACATTTTTAATTCTTTTAATCCTTTTTATTTTCTTGTTTATTTTATTCTTGTTTATGTAAAGCACTTTGAATTACCATTGTGTATGAAATGTGCTATAGAAATATACTTGCCTTGCCTATTTTCTTATTCTGTTCTGAATACAGGTAAAAACTTTGACTTTTTAAATTTTGCTCTAATAAAAAATGTAATATTACTTGTTTAAAACTAATGCCATGTATGTATGTATGATGAATTATTCTACTCTATTTTTCTAGCTAATTTTATCTTCCTTCATTTGGTTTGTTTGGACATTTTTCTTTTCTGAAACATGGTTCAAACGCCACCATGTACAAGCAGCGTATTCATTTTAAAAGCACCATGTTAAAATGGAAACGCACTAGTGCAAACGCAGTCCATCTCTCCCTGTGAAATAGCCGTCTGTCACCCCAGAAGCACAATTTTCACCCCGGCGGGAGGGAAAGACGAGGACGGGCCTTTATTTGATGCGCTGTCTGGTTAGCGTGGAAATGAGAGGATTTTGGTCTGTCTGTGTGTGTTCGAGTGTTGATGCTGTTGTGTTGCTGAAATAGCACCTCTCCTCTCTTTCACAGGTTCTCCACAGTTGTCGGATAAACACAAGCATCCCAGAGAGAACTGCCTCTCTCCACGGGACAGACCCTGCAGCGCTGTATATCCAAACCCTATGGAGCCCACACAGGTATGAGGACCAATATTCTGCAGATCACGGATGCTTTTCAGTCATATGTGTTTGTGAAAGCTTTTTTTCTTTTGTCTGTTGGTCCTGCTTATTTACTTCAGATTCAATTTTATAGCATTCTTCAATATTTTCTTCCAAACTTTTGTAGAGCAACTTTGATGGTTTTGATCCACTTTCAATGTTTACTAGTATGTTTATTTCAAACAACTGAAACTTTACTTTTAGTAATTGAGTTTATTTCTTGTAATTGAAAGTCGGTTTTAAAAATTGAGACTTTATTTTTCGTAGTTTCGTAGTAATAAGTGTATTATTTTACAGAGAATTTTTGTTTAACTGATGATTTTATTCAAAAAACTGATTTAAAACTTCATTGCATTTCTTACATTTTAGATTTTATTTCTCACAGCTGAAACCTCATCTCTTACATTTTAAATATTTTCACAATTTATTTATTTTTTGTCTTTTTTTTACAGTTGATACTTTGTTGAATTCTCTCAATTTTTAGACACTTTTGCTACTAAAATGTATCACAAATAAATTTAAGACCTTTGTTTTTAGCAAACTAAGTTTATTTTATGCACCTGAAACATATTATACTGTATACACACACACACACACACACACACGCAAACAACACAGATGAAGGCAAAAATATTAGCCCTCCTGAAAATGTCATTATTTTTCAAATTAGTCAAAATGTCATTACTAACAGAGCAATAACAGGACATTCTTGCTTATGTCTTATTTCTTTTAGTTTGACTGGAATAAAAGATGTTTTTTATATTTGTAAATTTTTTAAAACAATTTTAATGGCCAATATTATTAGCCCCCTTAACATTTTTTTTCTTCGATTTTCTTCTGGCTACAGAACAAAACAGTTTTGTCCAATGACTTGGATAATTAACCAAACTTGCCTAGTTTTCCTAATTAACTTGTTTAAATAAATAATACTAGTATCTCGCAAAATATCATAACATAAATAAAATATTACAAATAAATTATGTACTGTCAACCATAGCAAAGAAAGACAAATTTATTAGAAACTAGTTATTAAAACCTTAAAAAAAATTCCCTCCATGAAACAGTACTTTGGAAATATTTTTTAAATACTTCAACTTTGACAGATGCTATTAATTTTGACTATCCGTCTGTCTGTCTGTCTGTCTGTCTGTCTGTCTGTCTGTCTGTCTGTCTGTCTGTCTGTCTGTCTGTCTGTCTGTCTGTCTGTCTGTCTGTCTGTCTGTCTGTCTGTCTGTCTGTCTATCTATCTATCTATCTATCTATCTATCTATCTATCTATCTATCTATCTATCTATCTATCTATCTATCTATCTATCTATCTATCTATCTATCTATCTATCTTATTTTGTAGAGATCCTGTGTCAAACCCAATCTTGAGATTTGAAAGATATTAGTAAACCACCATCACTGACTGTGTTCATTTCTGTTGACAGAGGCCTGTACCTCACCCGGCGGGCGACTCCTCTCTACCCCGCAGTGACCCCAACATCTCCAGCCCTGATAAAGGTGAGTCTCCAGTGTGTTTGTGTTCACGTGTGCATGTGTGATCTGATGCTGACAGACAGCTGAGATTGAACCAGACAACAGGTTCACCAGCTGACTTAGGCTTGTTGTAGCTGAAGAAAATATGTCGAGAATATTTTGTCATATTTTATTTTGTCCAGGTTTTACACTGAAGTGCTTTTCTTTCATACTACTATTTAATGGAAATACTACTGTTTATTTGATCAAATATATGAATATATTGCAATATTTAATGCATTTAGTTTTAATTTAAAAGCGAACTCATGGATTTATCTGTATATATTTGTTGGAGAAATACAAATATAAAAAACTTGAGCGCAGATTAGATACATTATGGGCTAAGAAATAATCACACAACTGGATTAGCAATTAAAAAGCAACAACTCTATATTATTATCAGATTTTACTTTGATTGCATGCTAAAGTTGTTTTATGATTATGGTACTTCAATACCATATTCTCATAATACTTTTAAACATTTATTTATCTTTCTTTTTTATTATTTCTCAAATGTTATTGTTGTGTATATCCAATGTAAAAAGCTCTGTGTGTCAGACATCTGTAAATAATTGTGGAAATTTCTGCAATAGAAATCAAAATTAAAAATTTATATATCGTTTAAAGTGAAAAGCTCTAAATGGTTTACAAATTTTGTACCAGAATTTTCACAATTAAAACATTATTTTGACTTCATCTTACAAAACTTACCTGAAACCTTTTTTTCTCACTGTTTCATAATTGGTCTTTTAATTATTTGGCAGTTTTTATTTTATTTATTTTTCAATTAAGCTTTTTTTTTTTTTTTTTTTTTAGAATTCTGTATATTTGCATGTTTTTTTTCCAGTAGAACTATTAAAACAATCTGACAAACACCTTTAAATTTCCTTATTTGACGTTTTCTGTTGTTTGCGTGTGTATCCGTTCACACTTTAGTCCAGGGGTGCTCAACCCTGTTCCTGGCGATCGACTTTCCAGCTGATTTCAGCTCTAACCCTGATCAAACACACCTGAACCAATTATTTAGAACGTGAGGAGCACTTGATAATTACAGGCAGGTGTGTTTGATAAGGGCTGCAAATGAAAACTGCAGGAAGGTCGATCGCCAGGAATAGGGTTGAGCACCCCTGCTTTAGTCCATCAAACCCAGATTATCTCTATGATGTTTGTTGTATTTTGAGTGGCTTTGACTGAATTGCATGTTTTGTGTGTAAAAGTTGTGAAGCCTGCACCAAGTAGCTGGAGTTTAGACATGCCGCTGTCTGAGTTTAATGGAAAGTGTCCCCCTGTCCCTCCTAGGCCCCCGTTCACAGGTAAACAGCGGATATCTGAGTCTTAAAACTCTCAAGTCGTCTTCTCTTCTGCTTTCCAGTCTCTTTTCTCTGTGTATTATGAGGACTGCTGGTCGCACTTTCTTAACTGAACATTTATATAATGATGAAAATAACATCATCTAACAGCGGGCTCTTTTGTTTAGAATCTCTCTTGATGAGGTTTCTGACAGCGTTTGTGTCTTTAAGCTGCATGACGGCTCTTTAATCCTCACTCCACATATTACTGCTTCATTTCCTTTAAGATGCCGATCCACTTTCTCTTTTCTGCATGTTCCTTCAATCATTCACTCACTCATTCATTCACTCACTCACTCCATTCATTCATCTACTCACTAACCCACTTCACTTACTCATTCATTCATTTACTTTCACTTACTCACTAACTTTACTCACTCACTCTATTCATTAATTTGTTCATTCAGTCACTCATTCATTCATTCATTCATTCACTCACTCAGTTCAGTTATTCATTCATTCACTCACTCACTTCATTCATTTATTCACTCATTCATCCACTAACTCTATTCATTTTATTCATTTGCTCGCTCATTTACTTATTCATTCACTCATTCATTCACCCCATTTATTTATTCAATAACTCACTCATTCACGTGCGCATTCACTCCCTCTCATTCATTTATTTACTCATTCACTCACTCCATTTAATCACTCATTCACCTGCTTATTTATACATTCACTCACTCCATTCATTTATTCACTCATTCATCCACTAACTCCATTAATTTCATTCATTCGCTCACTCATTTACTTATTCATTCACTCATTCATTCACCCCATTTATTTATTCAATAACTCACTCATTCACGTGCGCATTCACTCCCTCTCATTCATTTATTCACTCATTCACTCACTCCATTTAATCACTCATTCACCTGCTTATTTATGCATTCACTCACTCCATTTATTCACTCATTCATCCACTAACTCCATTCATTTCATTCATTCGCTCACTCATTTACTTATTCATTCACTCATTCATTCACCCCATTTATTTATTCAATAACTCACTCATTCACGTGCGCATTCACTCCCTCTCATTTATTTATTCACTCATTCACTCACTCCATTTATTCACTCATTTATCCACTAACTCCATTCATTTCATTCATTCGCTCACGCATTTACTTATTCATTCACTCATTCATTCACCCCATTTATTTATTCAATAACTCACTCATTCACGTGAGCATTCACTCCCTCTCATTCATTTATTCACTCAATCACTCACTCCATTTAATCACTCATTCACCTGCTTATTTATGCATTCATTCACTCCATTCATTCAATCATTTATTCACTCATTCATTCAATCATTCGCATATTCATTCCATTCCTTTACATACTCATTTATTTGCTCATTCATTCGCTCGCTCACTCACTCATTCATTCATTCACTCAATCCATTTATTTATTTATTCACTCACTCATTCACTTATTCATTTATTTATTCCCTCACTCACACATTCACTCACTCATTCAATTATTCACACATTATTTCACACTCCATTCATTCAAATAATTAATTAATTCACTCTTTCACCCTCTCTCACTTTTTAAAACTATTTTATTACTTTTATACTGTTTATATTTTCTTGAATAAGCACAACTTGTGTATTAATTCGTAAACTTAGTAATGTCTTATTGCTATTATTATTATTATTATTATTATTTGTAACTTTTCATAATTATAATTTCGACTAGAGTTTTTACTATAGTATATAACCTCTATTTTTAGTAGTTTTGTTTATATATTATTTATTTCATCTAATATGTATAAAATAGCAGCTCATAATTGTAACTCGGAGTATGGTGTTATATATTACCTCTAAATTCATGTTAATAAATTATGCTTGCGGTTTATGTAATTACAATGTAGTTAACAATAACTAGCAAATTACTTGGTCAGTTATCATAATAATAGTAAGAATGTAATACATACATAAAATTGGCCTGTTGAATAGAAAGTGTCTGACAAAAAAAAAAATCAAAAATGATTATAAAACAACAAAATAACCTCCAGAGAAAATAAAATTGCATCATAAAAATATCTGACAGGGCTGATTTCCATCCACACATCTCAATGTTGTCTTGCTACCGAATGGTTAAAGTGTTTTGCATTAGCCGGCTAGCTCTGGCAGAGCATTTCCCTGACTAACAGACAGCCGCGAGCGTGTTTACGGGATCAAGTGAGGAAGATTGACTTTTTGTGTCCTCTAATAGGATCTCCTGCCAGGACGACCCGCTCTCAGTCCCCGGTGTCGACGTCCCGCTCGCCTCAGAAGGTATGACCTTTATCTGCTGTCTGGCTGTTTGCTCAACTGACCTTTGATGCGTTTGCTGCTCTGGATGTTTGCGGAAGTGTCTGGAGGCTGTAAACAATGTTTTGCTGAGTGTGTTTTCATGCTGGTTTAGGCCTGTCGTAGATAAATAAATATGACATTAAAGCTGCCAGTAGGTGGCGACTCGTGCTTAATCGAGTGATCCAAGTGATTAATTTAGAAATGAACCAAGCATGAATAGATCATTGATCTAATGATTTGTTCAAAATCAGATTTATTCAGGAGCAACAAGTTCTGTTTCAAGTTAATTTTATTGAAGCAGAAATATTGCGACTGAAATTTAACTCAGTCAACATGGGCTTGCTTTAAGTTGAACTGTGCTATAAAATCAGCATCAAATTTTGTGATTACACTTGCGCTAATAGACAAGGAGCCACACTTGTTTGAGGATAATATTATTTTGGCAAAAATTATAGGGTCATTCTACTAATAGGGCATGCTACTAATTAATAATGTCAATTAATATAATGCATATAAAATCAAGACTCTTGCACATTATGTTGTTTCAGCATCGATATCGCAAATGTGCGAATCTCCAATAGTCATATTGCAAGATCTCAAGAGATTTCAAGTTCATTTAAACCATTTGGGCACAAGATTTTTTAAAGCAGGGGTGCTCAACCCTGTTCCTGGAGATCTACCTTCCTGCAGAATTTAGCTCTAACCCTAATCAAACACCATAGATATATACATTAGATATCATATATGGACCCTGAGCATGCATCAATAGTGTCGGCACATTTGTACATTGCTTCCAGCACAAATGTCATTCAACCGCACTAGTCAAGACGAAAGCCAGTGTGAAGATGCTGGAATTAGCGCTGTGTACGTGTGTAGTAATGAGCGAGCAAAGAAAACAAAGCACAAAGGCAAAACATTTCATAGGTAAGATTTCAGTATGTTACGAGTTTTTGTATGTTACAAACTTTTGTGCTAAACAAGTATTGATGATAGTACAGTCTCTTACTGCCCTGACCAAGGCAAAGTAGCTTATGCTGGTGTTGTTGAATAAAATAAGCAAACAACGTACATAAATGAAATATGACAACAAGATGCTGCGGTGCTAGAAACTTGTATTATTATTGGATAAGACAACGAGTCGTTCATATCGAAGATTCATTCACAAACAAATCGTTCCCTCTGTTAGAATGAGAAGTGAAAGCAGGAGAGGGGGTGTGTTTCAGGACACGGATTAGATCAAATTTAACAGGGAGGGAGGATAATACATTTCCATGCACACAAACACACACACTTTTTGGCTTAAGATTGGCAAGTAATATTTCGGAAAAAAAAACAAAAACAATTAGATTAGATTGAATTATTTGGGTTTATGTATTTATACAGTGAAGACCCTACTATTTTACAGTAGATTATTGAATTTCTCAATACTTTTAGGCCGTACTCACACTATGTACAGTTGCCTTGAACCGGGCCAAAGCACGCTTGTCCCCCCTCCCGTCTCCCCCGACGGCCCGCACTCACATTACATTCAGGCCTGGGCGCGCTTACGTCATTGATGATGCGCTCCTCAGTAAGCGCTCTCGCTCAGCACAGTGGAGATTTCTTTAGTTATATCGTTTAAGTTGTTTGATATGCGGTGACGCAGTCAAATATTTCGCCGAACAGATCAGCCACTTTTGACGCTCATAAACAATCATAAAGTCCTCGTGCTGCAGGAATTAGGAAGTTTACTGAAGGCGCAGCTGACGTGCAGTGAGGGGTTTGCGCCTTTAATAAACTACGACAGTTTGCGTTCAGTGAACAGTACGAATGATTAATTAATCCATATGAAACAGTCCCTTAAAAAGTCACGCCTCGCTTTCAGTTTCGGGCTTAGGCACGCTTGCACTCACACTGTAAGCGTACTGCGCCTGAGCCCAAGTGAACCGCGCTCTGGCCCACCTCCTCCAACCGGGCCAGGGCCACCCAAGTGTACCGTGCCTGAGCCCGATTCAGAGCACTCACACTTCTCAAACGATCCGGGAAACGGGCCTGGGCACGGTTCGGATAGCATAGTGTGAGTAAGCCCTTAGACTCCTCCAAAAGCCGTTGTGTTGTTTATTTAATTTTTATCTTTGTTTTGTTTTCATCTGCACTTTAAATGATATTATTTTGTGCACTTTTGTATCATTTTGTATACTTTATGCAGATGCGCTGCGCAACAAAATCATCACAATGTAAAATTGTGATATTTTTTTCAAATAGTCATCTTGTGTAATTGTATTCATATTGCAATATATATCACAGAAAAACGAAATATCGCAATGTCATTTCTTTTTCCATTATCATGCCCTAACACTTAAACCGCCTTTCCACTGCACATGACGTTTGGACACGACTGTCAGAATACGTCCCTTTGTGGCAGTCGCACAGAATTTTCAGTTTTGTCGTGCACCATGGGAGAGAAACTGATTCTCGCGGTGGCCGAAATAAAGGAGTGCAAAAGCAAGAACCTTTATTCTCCATCCGTTCACCATGGTTGAAAGAATGAATGAATGAATACTAGAAACTCATAGGCCGCTAAAAATTTTGGTTGGAATGTGGAGACAACATTTCAAAAATATTTTTCATTACTCATTTATGAATAGAAATGTTTTTTTAATATAGACTTTTGTCTCATTCAAAAAATAATGAAAAAAAAAAACAATTTCTCATCTTGCGCACAGACCTGCTTGGACAACACTGGAATACATCACATCCAGTCAGCCAATCGCATATGGTCTAGTCGCAGGAGTTCAAATATTTAAACGGATCTACAGCTCAAATCGCATCCGAATTTTCCGCATACGATGATTGGAACTTTACGCAGCTCCCGGACTACTCTCCATTGGAAATGAATGACTTCCGGTCTGTCGCTTGCCGTGTGCAGTGGAAAGGCGGCTTTACTGTAACACTAGCACACGTAACACAGACTTAAATATCAAGCATTTGGAGATTTTGCAACAGTTATGCCTTTGATCAGAATAAATCTAAAATAAAATGTTTTCCAAAATTCACAATTTTTATCAGCACTATTTTTGTCAACGTTTTCTTGTATAGGCTTTTATCATTTTAAATGCTTAAAATAAGACACTTTTAAGCATTTTATATGAACAAAGTTTTAATTTAAAGTTTTAAAAAATACTCTTTTTTTTGCATAAATTTTATACTATATAAATTTGTCAGAAACCCATTTTTGTATCTCTTACGCAATTATCAGAATTGTCTTTTTTAGCCAGCTTTATATAATATTAAACATTTTCCTCTCAAATTTCGATCCAACTTTTTATTTAATGCTGAGCTTTACAGGAGATGAAGGTATCATATTCTAGAGTATAAGAAATCACTCCATTTTCTTTTCTTTCAGAGTACATAATAGTCAAAGAAAGGTCAGAGACCTTGAAAAGGTTGCAGTTATCAATGCACATTCATGGTGCTTTTATTTGGAGTGTATTCAGATTTGACATAAAAGCACATTCAGAGTAAAAAAGCAGCACAGCTCTAATGGCTTCGCAAAACTCTGACTGCACTTAGCATCTCATGTTGATAATTGCATTCCTCTGCCGTTTCCTTGAATTTTCATCTCATGCCACATATTGATTTATCATCCATTCAGAAACAAAACACTCTAATCACTGTATAAAGCTCTAAAAATCCAACCTCTGGAAGGCAGAAAACATTGTTCACATTTATAAGTGAAGATACCTTCGTAGAAATCCAATCCTTAATCTTTCTGGAAATCCTCAATGCTGAAATCTGTGGAGATCTCAGCTGGAAATTGGGTGGATTTCCTGAAGGATGTGCAGGCACTGGGTCGGAAAGTGGTAACCTGTGTACGCTTGTTTGGCCCAGAAATGCATGACCACACACGTACACATGAATATTGAGATTTCAGGTTCTGTTCCAGGTTATTGCATGCACTTGAATTCAGAAATATGAATTTACGTCTTTAATTTATGTCTAAATATCTGAAACATTTATCAGTTTATATTTGAAATATGCAGTCATGAATTTAATTGGGATGCACCCGTATTACATTTATTAAATTACATTTATGAAATGACAGATTTTCAGGATTAAATTCAGTACAGTATTATAATAAATAAACCATACTGAACTGTACTGAATTCAGGCATTGCAGCATTATAATGTAAAGTATGAAAACACATGTACATTTTTGAGGTTTGCTTAATAATTGCTACATAATTATATATTAAATAGATTTGATCATATATAATTATACTTTAAATTAAATAATCTATTTATATATGAATCTTATTGTTAAAAATAGAGAAAGTCATGTTTAAATCATGGTAAAAATGTCTTTAGTTTAGATCAGAAAAAATTATATATATAAATCAGACCCCCTAGTTTTTTGCGATTCGTTGAATCCAGCTTAATCAACAAATAGTCGCACATTTTTGCGATCCTGCAAAATTCTTAATTTAAACGCAAAATAATTGCAAAAATGTAAATAATCTCATAAAACATCCAGTTCCAAACCATAAAATCAAATTATATTTATTCAGTTTGCAATTAATTGTTTTACATGACTTACAGACGTTTTCTTGTGCAGTGCACGTGATGTATTTGAGTGTCTCTCGAAAAATTATGTCTCATCTGCGCCCTCACGATCATTACATTACATGGAGGGGGGATGTTTTGCAGCCTGTGCAGTAAGCAGACGCGAATGACATTTACATGTGAAATCAATGCAAAGATGCGATTAGACATCCTGTGGTGCGAATTGGGCGTTGGGACGTTTTGTTCGTTTGACGCGCTTCAGACTGCAAAAGAAAGTGGGAAACATTTAACAAACGGAGTAATGGAACAAACAGAAAAGTAAGCAGCTTACAATGATGGAGATTGTTTCAAGGATGACGGCCGCTGGACGTGACCGAATTGAAGGACATCATTTGTGTTTACATGTATGGCTGGTATTATGGTGTGTTTAAAATCGATAAATGATTTTGTTTGAGTCTTTCCCTGCAGTTAACAGTTGAGATAGAGAAACTGCTTCCCTGCGACGAGTTTTACGGCAATCCTGTTTTAGGTGTATTACGGTAGGGGAAGCCCTAACGCATGTCAGATACTTTAGGGAGTGAAATCTGCGAGAAAGTAAGATCGTGAATAAAAATAAGAGTTATACAACCTTCCTTTGATTTAATCCCTACCCTTTTAGATCCATTTTAGATCTTGTCTTGACGAGACCGAAATAAAGAAGCTTTATTTTTATGATTTGTGTCATTGTCATTGTCAGATTGCACACCTAACATAGTAGGCTACCTAATATGGTAAATACATACATGTATCTATTTGTATATTTTTTTATATTTATATATATTTTTTAATCGCAAAATTGTCCTCAAATTTCTGAGAATTACTGCCACAAAATTTTATCTAAAAAAATCACACAAAAAACGTGAAAAACTAGGTGGTCTGATATATATATATGTATATACACTCACGAAAATAACACCAACAAGCGCACATACATGTAATCTCATTGTGTTTAGGCTGGAACCATTCTCAACTGTTATTCTGTTTGTAATTGCTGCACAAAGTTGAATCATCCTAGCGGAAATGTTGTGTTTGAAGTTCTCTCCAGAGTGCAATCAGACTAAATGCGTTTTTATTCACTGAAATGAAGTCCTAGAAACAGCTGCAGTCTTAGCCGTGGATTTAATTGCTCAGAAATTATTTCCATAATGAAAAAAGACAGTGTTGTCTCGAAATAATAGAGGCAAAAATTGCAGAATATTGTGCTTTGGCCTTCCAGTGTACAGATTAGCTCCGCGGCGTGGGACTTTGCTTCTGTTGTAGCTGCTGGTTTCTCTATTAAGGCTTCCTACTAGTAAAAGGAGGCAACTTATCTTCTGCTAACAACATTGTGGCTTAGAGCTTTGTGTTCTTTATTTACAGACCTCCGTGCCGCCATTCACACCGTCTCCCACAGAGTGCCAGTCTACAGGATTGGTGTCTAATTCGCCAGTGCTTTCCGGAAGCTACAGCAGTGGTATCTCATCTCTCAGTCGCTGCAGTGTTTCTGAAGCCTCTGGGACTGAGAACACGCCCACTGACCACGCCCTTCCAAACTCCGCCTCCAGTGGCTCAGATGAGCTCATTCGCAGAGAAAACAAGACTCCACCTCCTTACAGCATACATGAGCGCAACAATCCACGACGACAGGTTCCACTTCCTCCGAGCTTATCCATTCCTCCAAACATCGACGCACCACCAATTCCACCCAAACCACACCAGATCCGAAGGCAAGACACTGAGCCCCGGCGACCAGAGCAGTTTCCCAGACCTCGACCCATTCCAAGGAAAGTCTCACAGCTCTAACGCTGTGCCAATGCTCACATTCTAACCCCTCCTTTGCACTTTTACACTTAACCACCACTCTGGGTTTATGATTGCAAACTGTATATTATATTTTACATAGAGAGACGGGGGTATGATTGCATTTTGTGCACTTTTTAGGTCCGAAATTATAGCTATGGTTTGTCAGTCTATCCCAGCCCCTCTAAACAGATCTTAGTACCTTGGTATTTTCTCAGATTTTTCATAGATTTATCAGTGCTAGTGTGTATTTATAGTGGTTGATGATAAAAAATGTTTTGCCTTAAGAGTCTTTTTATTAATGAGAAATGCACGATTACGAGTATGTTGTACTTTTTATATAGACAAAAGGTGCTAGAAGTCCTCTGCATATTAATGTTAGCACAAATTGTTCAGGATTGCACTTTCCTTTAGGCCTATTCACGCTGAATGCAAGACAAAATGTGAGGTGAAATATTACCTTAACACATTACAGAAGTCGTTTTAGAGAAAAGGTACAGCCTTGTTAATATGAGCTTTTGTCATTTGGGTCTATAAAGTGTGTGGGGATCATATTTATTGTATTAATTTGCATTTTATTCAGTTCTTTGTGTATGAGGCGATAAAACCGTGCCTTTGCACAAATCCCCATATTCCCTGCGATTTAATATTTATACACAGTTGTTATATATGCACATATTATTATTAATAGACTTACATAAATTGGGTTTATGTGTGTAGTGGAAGAGGCTCACAAACTGGAACTGTTTACATTTTCATCATTTTGTTTTTCAGCAGTGTTCCAGTTTCCCCCAGTTTGGTCACACTTTATTTTGATGATCCGTTTGTTGAATTTGAAAATTGAAAGTTACATTGCATCTAAATGCCAACTAATTCTCATTAGATTATAAGTACACATGCGGTAAACATGTTAGTTTGGGGTTGGGGTTAATGTAAGTTGACATGTACTTGCAAAGTTTCTTATAGTCAGTTAAATGTCTGTTTAGCAGCAGTATCAACAGATATTAAACAGACAGTCTACTAAAACTCAAATGGACCATCAAAATAAAGTGTTATCAAAAGTTTCTATTTTCATAACACATCTGTTGCGCTCTCTACTCCTACAGTATATCCAATGCCAGTACACCAGTTAAATAATTGGTCCAAATGCCACCAGTGTGCTGGACTATGTAGAATCGGTGGTTGGAGAAAAAGGCTTACCGTATATATAATTTCTCAGTCAGTGTTCACTCGGTGTGAATAGACCTTTAGAAAATCTGCTGCTTTCTTAAAACCAAGTCTCTACTCTTATTGCTAAAAAAATCTGCACACAAAGAGCTCTCATTGGTTAGACGAGTGTATTGCCTATTGTGAGTGTAATCAAAAGTTATACCTCCGATCCATACGTGTTATTTGAGCACAGTCGTGGGCGAGTCTATACAGGCTTTCCGGAGCATTAAAGCATTGATAGTTTCTTTAAGTTTGGAGTTTGGGGTCTGAATGATTAGAATCTGTGTAGGTGGTCCCAGAAATTCCCAACAAGGGTTTCCGTACAGAGCACATGCCTACGCAATGTAAATGGAAACAGACATTCATGGAGACTTGCCAAGTGTTGTGCCAAAGGAACAGGTGGGCTGTAAGGAAAATGGATGTCTTTAACCCGGAAATGCTTTATTAGGATGCAAATGGAGCATTAGACATCTGCTGTAATAGACTTCACTGTTAAGGACTTATGGTGCACCGGATCACTTTACAGCACTGCGTTACCGTACTGCTGCTGGTTGTCTGAAAGATAGTGAGACAAAGTCATATAGCCTGGTAATAGAGCTTCATATGAAAGGTACTTGATCTACCTAGGGCATTACAGAGACTCGAGCTGCCTTTGGGCAATAAGGGCTGCCATTCTTGTTCACGTTTAATCAGAGCTGATGCATTCCATTCGAACTTGGATTGGCACCTCTGGACTACACTTTCCACAACCTAATTCACCTGTACAAAACACAGGTAGAGTGAACATCTATTTAACCTGTAATGACAACTACGCCTAAACATGCATAAATGCATCTGTAGATGCCACACATGGTGCATAATAGTGTCAAATCTGCAGAAGTGTTCAGGAATGTTTGTGCATTTGCATGCTATAAGTTCATTTGTTGCCAACTTTGTGATTCTTTTGGCCCCTTCAGATGAAATTCTGCCAAATATAAAAGCAGAAGCCAGGAAAATGTGATTGTCTAACGAAGTACAATGTTCTTGTTTATTTTATACGTCTTATTAATTCTCAAATAACTGGAGTATGATTTGTTTTTCCTTTTTATGGTCACATTTTATGAGACTCGGATTTATTCGCGAATGCCAGACGATGATGACATTCATGAAAATCAGAACTGTAAATGAAATAACGAGATTGTTGTAATTACGCCAAATGCAATATCTTGTCTATTGTACATAAAGTGTTTTTAACATAAGAAGTATAGCTATAACAAATTTACAGCTTTGAATGTTTGAACAGCAAAGAAAGATGATAAATGTCAAATATTTATGTATTTTGTGAGCGTAGGGAAAATGAGGTCGAGAAAGCGCCTAACACATTTACATTCTAATGACTTCCTGTCTAATAAACATTTCCAGCGAGAACGTTTTGATTCAACAGCTCATTGCATTCTTTTCTCTAAAAGGTTACCGCATGTTTGTATACAGTAGAACCAATTGCTTTATTCTGTGCAAGTTAACAGTCTGAATATGCCGACAAACCGAGTTGCATATATTCTTTAGGAGTCTTGAATTGTAGATGAAGCTAATGTATGTGCATGCAGTGTGTGTATTTTACAGATTAAGCTCAATGACAGCCCATTGGACCTCTAATAAGGATCATAACGGCGGAAAAAGCAGGAATCTCATTGTCATTCCTCCAGGTGCAGTGAGTCGGTTGCATTATTCATGGGTTTGTCTCTGTTCAGTAAGACCTGTATTTGCACACGTAATGCAGTCTTGCTGTGGTGGGACGTTTGAAGACTCCTCACTGTCATGGCAAGTTTGTTCCCAGCCTGAGACGTGAGGAATCGAGGATTTTTCCAAGGAAATTCGCAGTTTACTTAAAAGGTAAAGTGGTAATTGTAATTGGGAAGTCTTCCGGACCAGGGGAATATGAAGGGCTCAAGCAAGAGTAAATAATCCAAGCCTTTGCTGCTCCATCCTTTTTATGTTTCTTTCAAAACGTTCACAAACTGTTCCCGTTAAAGTGTACCTTATTTAAATGCAAAACACGCTGAGAATTGTAAATTTATGGGTACGGTCAAAGGCTGGGGAAGGAGAAATGCGGGTCTTAACGTTGCCTTACCTTGGTTGAGCTCTTCATAGCACAAGCTCAAGGTGTTTTTCTGCTTCAGCAAACGATAAAAGAACACAGAGTTTCCATCTGGGACTGAGGTTCATCGGCAGAGACTGAGATTTCAAACCACTCATGGATAATAGATTTCCTGTTTCATCCCTCTGATTTCCTCTATCACTGCTGTTATGCTTTCGGCTGATTGGGATTTGCCCATTGGCTTTACCCACTTTTTCTCTCTCTGTTGTTTTGTTGCTTTCTGTGTTATAACCTCGTCGAGGACTCTTGCAGGTATCTTATGGGGATTTCCATTGAACATCAAACAAAGGTTTGATGTAGGCAACCGTATCTCACAAACTATCCTCTGTGCGAGAACTTTAGGTTTTGACTGCTGTCCACACCAGAGATAGGTGGTGGTACTCCTGTTGATGATGATGGACACGTCAATGATCATAAATACAAAAGCTTGTATAGTGTATTTTGTGTATATCAACACAAAAGTTTAAACCATCCTAGAGCACCTCCACACCTTAGCCAGAATACATTTTAAAGCATCAATGGCATCCTACCCACAAAAAGGTTTGTTCCAGAAGGTAAGCTTAAAATTTCGGCCAAAATTCAGGGTAGGATGGAAAGAATCAATAGCGGTGTTAGTTGCCCCAAGATGGTAGACAATTTGAGAGAGTACTGCAGCATACCAAAATGGATAAATCTATCTTGGGCACAACAGAGTGAGAACAGTCATGACCACTATATTGAAAGCTTGTTCCAAAACTCGTCACTTCAAAATAAATGGACACTTTTCTCTCATTAGTCTGTAAAATCCAAATTAAATATATGTTTAGTCTCTCAACCCCCTAATAAGATGTTAAATTGTAGGTGCTGGATGGGGCTCTGTTCCAAGACATAGATAGCTGCCTACGTAGGCATTTTAAGACATATATATGCTACCAACAAAAAGTTTGTTCCAGTAATCATTCATTCATTCATTCATTCATTCATTTTCTTTTCACCTTAGTACCTATAATAATCCGGGGTCGCCACATTGGAATGAACCGCCAACTTATCCAGCACATGTTTCACGCAGCGGATGCCCTTCCTACTGCAACCCATCTCTGGGAAACATTCACACACATACACTAAGGACAATTTAGCCTGCCCCATTCACCTGTACCGCATGTCTTTGGACTGTGAAGGAAACCCACACGAACGCAGGGAGAACATGCAAACTCCACACAGAAACACCTACTGCGCCACTGCGTCGCCTGTTCGAGTAATTAAACTGCAATATTTTGGCCAAAATATCAGGTAGCATAGAAGAAACATTGCCAGTATGCACTGAACATCGTCAGAAATTTGCAGCATTCCTGATCTGCCTCTGGCAACACAGAGTGAGAATAGTCATGGTTGCCATATTAAAGGGTTCTTCCAAAACTTATTTTGTGGTTTCAGAATGAAACGCTTAACCTCAACAACATAATATGATGTTATGTAAGTGCCGAGTTTGGCTCTGTTTCACAACTTTGTGACCTGCACAACTAGACAACATTTTAATGCATCAAAGCTGTAAGTATTTTAAATGATAAGCTACAATTTGTTGCCCAAAATCTGAGGCAGCGTACATCCCCATAAGGAAAAAAATCCATGAATGCACGGTTTTGTTTACCAAGTCAGTGGATGAATTAATAGAATGGCTGTGTTTGACATTCCCCAAGTGCTTCCCCTCAGAAATATCCCTACTGCCATGTTAAAGTGTGTTCCACTTAGTCAAGGCCAAAGATGTTCAAATGTGCAGACCATTGACCCCATGATTTTGATAGAGGGAGCAAGTCCTCGTGTTAAGTTCAGCCGCTCTGGAAGGACATACAAGTTTGGATTATAGTACAGCCAATATTGCTGCATCCAAGCAGGATAAATCTGCCTCATTTGGCGTGAGAACAATCATAGCAGGGATTTTTGGTCTTTCTAAACTGAAGTACTTTGGCCATTTCAAATGGGTCTAGTGGTGCATTTCGTGAGTTGTGGATACTTTATTCATTGCCATGTTTGTTTCCTTTTTAAAGAAAATTTTGCTTTATTTTTTGGTCCACTGCACCCTTCATCTTTTCAAAGCTCCCTCTCTCTCTCTCTCTCTCTCTCTCTCTCTCTCTCTCTCTCTCTCTCTGAAGGTTAAACCCTTTGCGGATTAGGGCATAGAGATGAGCAATTCAAAATGGCACACTCTTAAATTGATTATTATTTTTTTTCTTTATCAGCTTTAGTTGATGACTAAGTGCTTCAAATCGGTCACTTCCAAGGTTCTGTTGTAGTTAGAATGCTATCTGTGTAGGCAGCCCCCCTATGATTTGGACCATGTCCAGCAGCCTTTATGTGATCTTAACAGGTGCATTCTGCTAGTTTGACAGATCCCTGAGCGACAGGAAGGACATCTGAGAAATCTGCTGACCAGGCCATGACATTGAAGCACTTGAGTGAACTGCCCATCATCAGCCTGAGTGGAAACGCCACAGCAATGTGGCCACTTGCGGTGAGGATTGGGAAATTACAATAGAACGAGGATAAAATGAAGCACTTGAGTCACAGTGTGATCTGTATGCCAATACTCACCTAGGGGTAAATTAAACATCCATCCATTAATCCTTCCTTCCGTTTTGCATGCAAATGAATTTGCATGGCCCAAGCTGCATAAAAGCACCAAATATTTGATGCCAACTCTTCCACCACTTTATTGTGCACTCGTATCGAGCAGTTGGTGTTCTAGCTTTCTTAAGTGTGGTCTGCACTTGACTGTCTGTTGTGGGTGGTTGTGGGAAGAGAATGGTAAAGGTTGGAGCTGTTCGCCTTGGGCGGCTCATATGCAACTGTGGCGGCATATATGCACTTGTCAGTGACCCTTACTCTTAACAGCACGTCCTCCACGGTCATGCTGGCACATGATTGTTATTTCAGCAGCAGGATCCTTAGCTCAGTCTTTTTATGCCTTTCCAACTGTTTTCTGCAATCGTGCTCTCGCCTCTAGGACTGGGCCATGAAACTGTCACTTCTGCTTTTTACCACAGCATAAATGCATTCATGGTATGGATTACCGTAACATAAAGACTAAAGGAGAGTAGACTACTTGGTGTACTTGGATCAAGTGTTAATTTAGTATTGAATAAATCCAAGCTCACCTTGTGTGACTGTTGGCCACTATTTGTGTCATCTGAGGAAGCAAATCCCAAGTTTTTATGATTGTCATAACCCTAAACTAAAATCTGTAGTCCTTTATTGCTGGTTTGACATGTTCACCAGCAGCTGATCAAATTCTTCCTCCATGAAATTCAGGCAGTGTCTGAAACTTTGAGATACAGCTTCTGCTGTATGACTATTAAGACGATAGTCCAATACAGCTTCAAACTTCTTAAAGGGTCACGAAACACCAAAACACATTTTTTGAGCTGTTGACAGTCATATATGTGTCCCACGCTGCTATAAACACTATTAGGACACATATATTCCACTAAAAAGTGAAAATTGGTTGTTTTTGCGTTATTTTGAGCAAATTCGTTCTTCCGGTTTGAAACAAATTTTTGAAGCTGCATCACGGCCATGAGATACTTAGGTGTAAATCCAGCCTGGAGAGTGGCTGTCTGTCTTTTCGAGAACATTGTGACGTATCTGAGGGTGCGGCATTAATTCATGACAAAGACGTGCTTCAAACCAATCAGCGCGCTCTATTGTGTATGACGCGTAACTTCATTAATATGCATGATAGCTCTGGAGACTGTTTACCAGTTTACAGTGTTCAGACGGCAGAGAGACGCCACGTTGTGTTGCCAAAACAAGTGAAAGAACAAGAATTTGGAGACAAGAGACGTCGGTGTTGCATTTATTAGTGTGCTGCAACGAAGGTTTTGTTTTCATTTTCCCTCTATGAGAGAGCAGCTGGACTCACGTGTGGATTACAGTGCACGCGACACGCGGCAGAAATGCGTTTGTAAGGAACATTTTTACCCGAGAGCTTTTCGCATCTGGAAATGGTGAAATCGGGATTTGCCGCTCGTCTCCTTTTAATAAAAAGACACAGCTCCAGTTTGATTGTCTGTCTACAGATTTGGTAAGTGTGTGCAGTGGTCAGCAGTGCTCTTTCAGTTTTAAAGACATACCATAGTCAAAATGATTGAGTTACTAAGTTTACAGTATGTTAATGTCACTGCAATATTATAGTATGGACTGAAAGATCCGCTAATGCTGCTCTCCGAGTGTAAACATGTAAACACAAACTATTCCCGTCGTGCAGGATTTTCGCCGCATTTTGTGACAGGATAGTCTATACACACACAGCTTTCTGACGCTACCTACCGAGTACATAAGATACAGAGAAATGCGGAGAATTTTTTTCTCCCATTCGCCGTGTGGTATCAAATCAGCGTCTGTGTGTATGTTTTGCCTGTGAAATCAGACCCGTGCCCAAATGAACGCCCTTCTATGCAAATCCTACCCTCTTTCCCTCCCCCGACACTCCCACACTCCCAGAGCTGGACACGCCCAACTTTCCTGACTTTTTTTCAAACTAAAGGTGTGAAAACACCCTGCTGAGACAGGGGGGTTTCACGGCCCTTTAAGGGAAAAAGTCGCTGACAGTACAGCAATAACCGAGCTGAGTAATATATTGTATGGCTTCTCTTGACTTATTTAATTTTGGTTGATGACTTAAAACTCTGGATAAACCTTTTTGTAACCGTCTGCTGATGTTATGAAAACAGGTCCTACATTGTGACATGGGGATCATATTCATACACGCTACCACACTAAAGGACTATTATAAACCACACAATGTGAGCCCAGCTTCATTTTAGGTCAACAGTGACCATGTAGAGCATGATTTGCTTGAATGGATGCATCTTCCAACAGTGACGTTAGTTGGAGTAGCTGACATTGAGTTGATTACTCTGTGGGTATTACCGTGGCTGTGTTTGCAAGTGCCTCAGAGAGCCACCTACACTACTCCTATTGATTTTCTGCTCATGTTTGTCCGTGTTGTGTGGTCCAATCCTGGCACATCAGTGGCCCTTTTTTCCGTCTTCATCCTCGTGAGCTTTTTATCCTTGTAAATTCCACCCGGCAGCTGTGTGACTGCGGCGGCTGTACCTGAGCCGTATTGTTCTTTTCTCAAATTCTCTGGGTAATTAGAGGATAGTCGTGTCTGTATTGAGTCAATACTGCCTCTGTTTTCCTCACACTTGAATACAGGAGGTGTGGAAGCACTGAAGCTGACTTATAATTACACAGGCAGTCGGCGAGGAACTGCAAAAGCGTCTGTGGAAGATTCCTCTTCTTAATTAAGCACACATCAGCCTAAATCAATTGGTTTTGCTCTGCCTCTATCCTGCTCCGGCTCCCCCGATGTGACCGTAAGATCGATACCGTATTCACACGAGGCGACTCCATCCATCCTCCCTGTCATTTGTCTGACTGCCGAGGACAATGCCGCCTTGTAACTTGATGTCATTTGTGTTGATATCAATTTGCCATTGGCAGGCCTCCTAGGGCACGGAAGAGCAAATGAGACAATCTCGCTGTGAAGAGCTTTCATTAGTGTGCACGACTGTAGAGCGCATCCTTAAAACGCCTTTTTATTTTAAGCTTAATGATCTTTCTCAGTAAATTACCCAAATAGCAGACACTGTGAATAAATGGCCTCTTCTATGATTATTATGACTTGTTTTTTCTCTCTCTTAAACTTTTTGTGTGCTATCTCAATGGCAGTTTTTCCTCAGTCATGTTTTCTTATTATTGTTGAATATAAATTTTAGCGCTCCAAGGTTATATAGTTAACGAAAACGAACGAAAAAACTAAAACTAAAATTAGGCTAATTGTCATTAACTGAAATAAAAATAAAAACGAGAGTTTTTTTTAAAAACTGGAACTAACTGAAACTGTATTGAGTACATAAAAAACTAACTGAAATTATAGCAAAAAACTTCCTTCTTATTCGTATTTGTAAATGTATTTAATACATAATCTTACTGTAAGCCGTTTAGAAGTAAATCTAATTCGCGCTGCAGGTGTTTGACCCTTTCGCACCTCAGAGTCTGTAATCCTGCTGCCATTGGCCAGATCGAGCCGGTTCTCCTCCAGTCAGTCCTCGCTGTAGCTCCCGCGACAAAAAAACAACGAGTGGACATGACAGCAGCACGGTGACAGCATTACAGGCACTTAAAACTATTACTTTAACACATTTGTGCCCAATAATGGGTTTTATTTCTGTATCGCGATCGCGAACGAATCTTTTTAACCGGATCTTCTAAGTGAACCGGTTGAACTAGTTCACCAAAGCGAACTGAATCATTTGAAATGATTCGCGTCTCCAATAAGCACTTATCCACAAACTACTTACTTTTTAACAAGCCTAACACCCACCTCTGACTCAAAATAATCCAATGTATACTCTCATTTAGTTATTAGAACAGTAACTTTACACTGAGATCAAATTTGAGAAGCGGTGAACCGATAATACTGCGCAAGTGTGATTCAGTGAACCAAACACAAGCGGTACATGACACAGCCCGCTGTGACTGAACTAAACTTGAACTGCACCGCGGGGGACTTCAATGAGAGGATCTGGTGAAAAAAACGTAAGTATTTCATATCAGAAAATCGTATTAGAATTTAAATAAGTTAATCATGATTCAGTTGGGTTGCAAAACTTTACTGTAAGACATTTTTCAGATCATAGTGATGTTTTAACTGACTGAAATTACTATTGCTGACTACATAATTTTGGTATGTTGAGTCCAAACATCCGCGTTAAATATCTGAACTTCCCATCACTACTGTGTATCTAACCTCAGAAGCAGATATTGCACACATATTGTGCTAAAGGCTGCTGTCTTGTGGGCTGTTGTATTTGAATTTGAGGATGGGTATGGTATTGGTAGATGATAGTGTTCATGTATCCTCTAAATACAGGTTTCATAAAATGTATGGCTGAGTTTTTATTATACAACATTTATTCTATTGATTTTAAATCTTGCACCTAACAAATATCCTTATTTAGAAAAAAACTAAAACTAATACTGAAACTAAAAACTAAACTAAAACTAAGTCATTTTCAAAATATTTCAAAATATAGAAACTAATAAAAACTAGTAAATCTGCCTCTAAAAACTAGAGAATTAAAAATAACTGAATTTGAAAACAAAAAGTCAAAAAGAAATAGAAACTCAAGCTAATGTAAAATCCAAAACTATTATAACCTTGGCTCCAAGATGGCATTTTCAATTTTAACGCAAGCCAGACCTAAAGAATAAACTTATAAGAATTAATGTATCCTAATTTGTAAATACAAGATGGTATTGCTACATGGCTAGCATGCTAGTTCAACCTTAAAAGCACTGAAATGACATGCACTCGAGATGAACACGTTTGTTTAAAGGTCAAATGTGTGCTTTATTGGTTTTGGCATTCACATTCAAGCGGTTAGCTGACAGCTAGTAGGCTAGTTCATCAGGTATGACAAATAATCGTGTTTCACATAGCATTTTTTTTTCTAAATGTCAATGCTAATCATGAATATAGTTAGCTGTGAGCTAATTGGCTACTTAATTTTAGCATTAACATTAAATGTGGCATTGTTTTGATAGTCACTTAGCCTACTGTAGCATTTTCCCTCGATAGCAGCTATAAATGTAAACAGTTCCTAGACAGCACTGAAATTAACACATTGTTTAAAAGGTGACGTTTATTTTCAGACTTTATACTTTGTGATCTTTTATTTACAATTGGGAGTTGCATTATGGGATGTTGATCTCTGCTCTTTCGACTTTTGATGTTGAAAATTCAACTCTACAGTACAGCAAACTGACTTGTATTGACATCTTACTAGTTTGAAATAATGTATACAAAGTAACATGTAGAGAAATAGAGTGTGTAAAATAACAGAAAATGTACTGGCAATGAACTAGTTTATTACAGTTGGTTTATTACAATGAACTAGTTTATAACTAATGGTTTATTACAAAGTTTTTGCACTGCAATACAACATAATATGTTTTTTACAGCGTGATTGTGGATCTGAGCAGTTAACTAGTAGCCTAATTCATGTTAGTTGTTGGTAATGGCAGTGGAAATGATGAATATCTAAATACAGGTTTTGGGTTGCCAGGTCACTCACCCTCTCCATCTGTCTTTATATGGGGGAAAAGCCTCAACCACAGAGCCCTGCCAGGCACCAGCTGCCGAAACTCTTCCCGCTGACCACCACCAACTGCGCCCTTTGAAATATTTACTCCACGCTGTGTTAAAATTCTGCTTTTATTTTTATTAGGAGCTGCTGTGATGCTTCTTGCTGGTAGTGGTGGTGCTGTTAGTTCATAAGCAACTTTGATCTTTAGCTACTCTTTTAACCAAAACGATTAACTCACTCATTTATTTATTTTTTAATCCTTTCCCAATGTTTATTTTTGGTTTGCATGATTGAAGTGCGTTTTAAAATGTTTGGCAAAAAGCTTCAATGTCCCAAATAGCCTAATTGAAAATGACCATCGTCATTATTCTGCCAGTAGTGCTCTCAAATTGTACCAAATCGCAACATTGTTGATTCTATTTTGCTTATTTATAATAAAGTATTATGTATATACTATCTGAATAAGAACTTTTAGGGAGGTTTTTTTTTTAAGGGTCCTATATAAATAGCAACAAATAATAACTTGACTTCTCGTTGATCATTTGGTATCAGAAGTGGCTTATATGAAACGCAAAGGCCTCTAGATTATGCTTATTTTACCAAAATAAAATATGATTATGCCTTTATTTTGAATTATTTAATTAGGATAGACATAAGTCTTATCACTTAACAGAAATAATTTACAGTATAGAATATAAAGTCATGGTGCAGTGGAAAAAGACTTAATATTGTGTTTGAATCCCATGAGCTTGGAGGACTGCATCCATACATCTCTGCAATGACTCAAATCAATATTAATAAAGTCATCTGGAATGGCAAAGAAAGCGTTCTTGCAGGACTCCCAGAGTTCATCAAGATTCTTTGGTTTCATCTTCAATGCCTCCTCCTTCATCTTACCCCAGACATTCTTACCCCGTAATATTCATGTCTGGTGACTGGGCTGGCCAATCCTGGAGCACCTTGACCTTCTTTCCTTTTAGGAACTTTGATTTGGAGGTTGAAGTATAAGAAGCGTTATCCTTCTGAATAATTTGCCCTCTCCTGTGGTTTGTAATGTAATGGGCAGCACAAATGTCTTGATACCTCAGCCTGTTGATGTTGCCATCCACTCTGCAGATCTCTCGCATACTGAATGTAACCCCAAACCATGATTTTTCCTTCACCAAACTTGACTGATTTCTATGAGAATCTTGGGTCCATGTGGGTTCCAATAGGTCTTTTGTATGTATGATGATTGGGATGCAAATCTTGCTTCTACCCCTTTTCTAAATGATCAACTAGAAGTCAAGTTATTATTTGTTGCTCTTACAACTGGGATCGATGACAACACTTTTTTCAGGTGTACTGTATATATATATATATATATATATATATATATATATATATATATATATATATATATATATATATATATATATATATATATATTATGAAAACACTAGGCTAATTGTTTGGTTGTTTCATTCATTCATTCATTTTCTTGTCGGCTTAGTCCCTTTATTAATCCGGTGTCGCCACAGCGGAATGAACCGCCAACTTATCCAGCATGATTTTACGCAGCGGATGCATTTCCAGCCGCAACCCATCTCTGGGAACTTGGTTGTTTCAATAAATACAAAATTATGATTTCAGTCATTTTTCACAATGAAAATAAACCTAAGTTCATTCTTGCTTCCTCTTTTCTCAAGAGTGACTCACAAGACGAATTGAAAGAATTGCATGCTGTTTTTCAGTCAGTCACTCATGTTGTACAAACACAAACAATGTCCCACCACTTCCAAGCCATTTACTCTCACCTTTTTTGTTCCAGGAGTCATGGATATCCTCAGACTGTGAGTCCTGTTTGACACACAGAAGTCCTTTATAATATCTGATATTTTTGAGTGTTTTCATGCTGTAGTCTAAAGCTGTCCGGGGCTCTTCTGGCCTTGCCCGAGGCCGGATTCATCATTGAGAGCGGGTTTTTTTTTTTCACCTTCAGCACACTGGAGATCTTTCTCCCCACTCTGTTGGCTTTCATCAGGACCGGGTTGAAGATACGGACAACATCTGAGACGCTGGGAACATTCGCTGATTTCTTCGTCTCAAGAGCGTCAGCGCTTTTCTTGGTAAACAACATTACCTTGATGTTTCTCAGGGAAAAAAAGAAACATTCAAACAGCTTGTCTTGAATTTAACAGCCCTTAAAGGTAGACGTGGCCCCGCAGATGGTCTTAATGGCCCCAGACTAGTGGATATCTGCACCACAGCAGGAAGATTCAGTTTAAATATTGCTCAGAGCATTTATTTTGAATTGCACCGCTGCGCCTTAAGCAGTTTCAGTTCAGTGCTTGCACAACAGCGTGCTTTGATCAGACTACAAAATGCATTGAACTGGCGGTGACCATTCAAAAGTGATTGTATGACCATCTGATAACGCTAGCTCTGTGCGTTTGAGTATGTGGCAGTAGTATCTGGCTGCAGACGTCACTGTGAGAGGTAGGATTAAGTGTATGTATTAAAAGTTTATATCTATGCAGTAACGGGAAGTTCACAAGCATGGACCACGTCACACTTTGAGCTAGACTTGGGATGTAGGGATGAAAAGGGATGGTAAGGGAACAGTGGGATGAAGGGGAATGGAAGTAAGAGGATAGACAGTGAACAGGTAGGTACAGTAGGTTGATCGGGCGTTCTACGATGATGCCCAGAGACTCAGAGTGGGGGTAATGTCTCTGTAATGTTTTGGTATAGAGATCTCGCAGACAAAAGTGAATAGTGGGGGTGGGGGGTTGTCGCGGACGAAAGTAAAGAACGGGGCGGGAGTGCGTGTGAGGAGGGGGATGGGTAAACTCAGAGGTGTTCCGGCCCAAATTAAGCCCTGGGTGTATGCATTCAAAGTATTTCATGCAGTCTCATTTATGTTTATGCATTTAGCACACATTTTTCAGCTTGCATGTGCAGCCGTTCTGCAACCAGACCCTTCTTGCATGTAGATCTTCTGAAGTTAAGACTGATCCACACGATGGTGAGAAAAAGCAGAAATACCACCTCTCCTGGAAGCTCTGGGGGTCTCCCGCATATTCCTGATGGCTCTCTACAAATTAGATATAATATCCAGAAATTCATGGATGCAACAAAGAGAGAATGCTCACAGGAAAAACGCGTCTGGAGTGAGAGCGTATAATCGCATGCTGTGATGTACGTACTACGTCTTGAATTACACCAATTGTGTCGTAAAGTACCTCTAGCCTAAATCCCTGTGGTCACTGAAGATGTTGAAGAACTTTCCAAGGCTACAATCACTTATCGTACCTGATGGCTTGTCAGGAATATGCACTCAAATCTTTCCGCCACAATCTCTGTTAGATCAAGATGTGCTGGTTGAAATAGTTGAAGTTCACACTGATCAACACAATGGATATAAAAAGCAGAAATGCCACCTCTCCAGGAAGCTTTGGGAGTCTCCCGCATATTCCTGATGGCTTCCTGCAAATTAGAGACAATAAGCAGGAAATCATGGATGCAACAGAGAGAATGGTCACTGGAAAAATCGCCTTGGGAGTGAAAGTAGAATCACATGTAGTGATCTTGTAAGCCTTGAATTGCACCAATAGTGCAGAAAGGTACCTCTAGTGTAAATCCCTGTGGTCACTGAAGATGTTGAAGAACTTTCCAAGGCTACAATCACATATCGTACCCAATGGCTTATCAGGAATATGCACTCAAATCTTTCCACCACGATTTCTGTTAGATCATTGTGTGCTGGTTGAAATAGTTGAAGTTCAGACTGATCAACACAATGGATATAAAAAGCAGAAATGCCACCTCTTAAGGAAGCTCTGGAAGTCTCCCGCATATTCCTGATGGCTTCCTGCAAATTAAATACAATATCCCGGAAATCACAGATGCAACAGAGAGAATGGTCACTGGAAAAACACCTCTGGAGTGAGAGCGTATAATCGCATGTAGTGATAATGTAAACCTTGAATTACACCAATAATGTAGTAAAGTACCTCTAGTGTAAATCCCTGTGGTCACTGAAGATGTTGAAGAACTTTCCAAGGCTACAATCACTTATCGTACCTGATGGCTTGTCAGGAATATGCACTCAAATCTTTCCACCACAATTTCTATTAGATCAAGATGTGCTGGTTGAAATAGTTGAAGTTCAGATTGATCAACACAATGGATATAAAAAGCAGAAATGCCACCTCTCCAGGAAGCTTTGGGAGTCTCCTGCATATTCCTGATGGCTTCCTGCAAATTAGAGACAATAAGCAGGAAATCATGGATGCAACAGAGAGAATGGTCACTGGAAAAAATCGCCTTGGGAGTGAAAGTAGAATCACATGTAGTGATCTTATAAGCCTTGAATTGCACCAATAGTGCAATAAAGTACCTCTAGTGTAAATCCCTGTGGTCACTGAAGATGTTGAAGAACTTTCCAAGGCTACAATCACATATCGTACCTGATGGCTTATCAGGAATATGCACTCAAATCTTTCCACCACGATTTCTGTTAGATCATTGTGTGCTGGTTGAAATAGTTGAAGTTCAGACTGATCAACCCAATGGATATAAAAAGCAGAAATGCCACCTCTCCAGGAAGCTCTGGAAGTCTCCCGCATATTCCTGATGGCTCCCTGCAAATTAAATACAATATCCCGGAAATCACAGATGCAACAGAGAGAATGGTCACAGGAAAAACATCTCTGGAGTGAGAGAGTATAATCACATGTAGTGATATAGTACGTCTTGAATTGCACCAGTAGTGCAGTAAAGTACCTCTAGTGTAAATGGCTGTGGTCACTGAAGCTGTTGTGAGGCTACAATAATATATATTACACCTGATGGCTTGTCAGGAATATGCTCTTAAATCTTTCCACCACAGTTTCTATAAGATCAAGACGTGCTGGTTGAAATAGTTGAGTATAAATACATTTGAAGGACCTCACATTTATTTAGCTATTACGTGTATACTGAAGAAGGCATTGAGTCTAAACATTTGTGGTTTGCTGAAGAATGTAAAATAACGTTAAATCAAAACTATTTAAATGAGTGCAGATCACCATTACTTGAAATAAGCTATCTATTAGATCAACTCACCTGGCAAAGAATCAAGCAAGCCAGACTATTGAGCTACTGCATACATTATACAACCTTGAGAAAGTTTAGTATAGTCAGATGATATTACAAGTTCATGGAAACTTTGGCTGAAAATGCTAGGGGGAAAAAACGGTTATAAATTTATGTTGTTTTTTCCCTGAAATGAGTTTTTGCAGGGCGGGATGTCTGGGAAAGGTGATTTAAGTAACGTGTCATGCTTGTTGATCATGCACAAACATCTCTGGGGTTCGCAGAGAATGATTTGGAAAGTAAAATATATTGCAGCTATGTTGAGGAAAACGTGCCTTGTTGATGCCAGCCTCCAAAGACCCCCATAACTCAAACAACCGAGGTCTGCAGAAGAGCATCTCTGAACACATACAACAACACCTCAAACCTTGAAGCAGATGAGCTCCAGAAGAAGAAGAAAACACTGGAGAAACTCACTCCTGTCAGCTAAACTGAAGCTACAATTCACAGCAGCTCAACAAAACTGAGAACGGAAGATCTCAGGGAAAAAAAAGTTGATCTGATCTGGGGAGTATCAATTTCTGCTCCAATATTTGGACATTTGGGTTCAAATTTGGTGGAAATAACAGGAAAGCATGGATCTGTCCTGCTGTATATCAACTGTTCATGAAATTTGTGGTGTAATGGTGTAAGTGAGTTTTTCTTTGCACACTTTAGGCCCAATTGAACTCCATTTTACCCCTTAACTGTCGGCCGTACATTTTAAACATAGACGTGTTCACACGAAACAAATTTTTCCAGTCTGCTACTTTTTTGTCGTTTTTCAATGTAAACGTAATTGACGGACTAGATCAAGCTAACAGAACTTCAACTTTTACATGCATCGCAGCTCATCATTATCAGTTCCAAAGCAGTGGACAATCAGAAGTACTAGGAGGCGGGACAACCATTGCAAGTTTCTGTTTACAGCCGTTCAGTGGCTGTGTCCGAATATCCTTGTGCTTTTTGTGGCACTTGTTTCCAAAACCATTCCAAAGTGTTGCGTCTCACATTTTTAGAAGCAACGAAGCTTTCGAAGCAACGAAACTGTTCGGTGTGAATGAGCCATATTGGTGTAAGTATGTTTTTCTTGGCACACTTTGGCTGCAATTGAGCACCCTTTACCCTCGGCCCCACATTTTGAACTGTTACGACCCTCTCATTCAAGTTGCAACAAAAGAGAGATGCTAATTATTTATTTTAAACAAAACTAATATAGTAACAATCAGTCAAAGCAACAAACATATGTCCAGCCATTATAAAGAAATTAAGATGTGCAATTACAACAAATTATTTAACTACATGATATAAGGAATGGCATCATGGTGGCGCAGTGGGTAGCAAGAAGGTTGCTGGTTCGAACCTCGACTGAGTCAGTGTGGACTTTGCATGTTCTCCCCGTGAACATGCACACGGAGTGCTCTGGTTTCCCCCACAAGTCCAAAGACATGCACTATAGGTGAATTGGGTAAGCTAAATTGTCCGTAGTGTATGTATGTGAATGAGTGTGTATGGATGTTTCCCAATGATGGGTTGCAGCTGGAAGGGCATCCGCTGTGTAAAACATATGCTGGATAAGTTGGCGGTTCATTCCGCTGTGGTGACCCCAGATTAATAAAGGGACTAAGCCGAAAATAAAATAAATGATGATAAAGGGAATGCAAACAAGCAAAATGTTAGAGCGTCAACCAGATTGTAGACATTGACATTAGGACTTCTGAGTAGCAACACACATAAACACTATTTTATACATTTAACTGATTAATAATTAGCATTGAGTTGTCCAATCAGAATCTGCCACATTCTCCAATGAGTTCTGGAGCAGACTTGAGACACCACAGAACATAGACGCAAAAATGACGCGTTTAACCTAAATGATTGCCAATCTTCAATGCTTTGCATACATTTAAGCTTGGTTTCTTTCTAATGTGGTTAAGGAAGTTAAATAAAACAAAAGTTTTGTGCTTTTAAGTTCATGGAAAAAATAAAACTACTGTTATAATGTTATAAGCATCATATCCTCTTTATTGGTGATTGAACAGAAATTGTGAAGGAAATAAGCAAAATGAAAGAATTGACATTTATTATGAGGCTTAAAACGGACTTATTTCTAAAACAATGGAGGAAATGGATTGATTACTGCAATGTTAACAATTGTTGAATGCAGTGAATCTCAAACAATGTAACCCTTCCCTCCAAAATAAAAGTTGTCTTTTATTTATTATTATTATTTATGTATTTGTTTATTATTTCATGTTGAATATTGTGAAATTTTATATTAATTAATTAATTCATCTATTCATTTCCTTTCGGCTTAGTCCCTTTATAAATCTGGGGTCGCCACAGCGGAATGAACCGCCAACTTATCCAGCATATGTTTTACGCAGCTGATGCCCTTCCAGCTGCAACCCATCACTGAGAAACACCCATACGCTCTCATTCACACACATACACTACATTTTAGCTTACCCAATTCTTCTATAGCGTATGTCTTTGCACTGTGGGGGAAACCGGAGGAAACCCAGGCAAACACGGGGAGAACATGCAAACTCCACACAGAAATGCCAAGTGACCCAGCCGAGGCTCGAACCAGCGGTTTTTTGATGTGAGGCAACAGCGCTACCCACTGCGCCACCCCAAATTTTATATTTTTGAAAAAAGAAAAAAATAAAACTCTACTTTTAAACCCTAAACTGTTTTATTATATTACATACAATATCTATTTTACAAAACCAGATTTAGCCTGTAATTGGCAGAGAATTGAAGCTGAATATCTATATACAAATTCTATTCCAAATTTAAAGTTGATATCTCAAAGAAAAAAAGTGCTTTCAGTGAAATTTACTTTGGACTGATTGGGGTTGACACGGATAGCAGTAACACCATTTTAGGCAGTAATTGTTCATATTGTAGCTCTCCTCCTTTCTTATCAACAAGTGAATTCAGAATTGCAGCATCAGCAGAACAGATTTTTTTTCTTCCCTTTAGTACCGACTTGGTTCTTTTGACAACACTGAGACTGATCTATCAAAATTCAATCACCAGATATGGAAACTAGAAATGTTGACCAAGACCATTTCTTTACGACCACGGTGTATCATCTCCCAGCAGGTAAACACAAAGCTCAGGTCCTCTCAGTCTGGTTTCTTGAGTACGTCTATGAGTTCACTAAAGTCAAATGTCCTTCACAGATCTCTGTTCAGTAGAGCACCACTTTTAGGATGTCCTGCAGTGGGAGATTCGCTTCATAGACAAATTCACATCAGCTGTCTGATGCCATCATGTCAATATGGACCGAAAATGTTAGATGACGAGGATTGTTTCCAGAATCTTTCATGAAGGATGACTGCAGATCTAATGGCAAAATGGGGTGAGTGCATTTGAATGTGTGTATGTATAGCTTTTAATTGTAAATGACGATGAGCTATTGCAAAAGAAGTTAATAAAACAACTGAACCATGACTAAATGAGAACTTAAGCGACAGCTCACTTTAAAGGTGCAGTATGTAAGTTTGACACCCAGTGGTTGAACTGGGTATTGCACTCCTAGATCAAAATAAACACACACGTGGGATGCCAGAGATTGAGTACAGGAGCGAGTGATTTAAACCGTGTTCTAAATAAAATCAACGACACGCGATAGAAGGAATTATGTTCCATATTAAAAGGAGTTTTAGTTCTAACCAACACCTCGAATTGAGATATTAGAAACGGTTTCTATTTCTCACAGCTCAACATGTGAAACCTATGACAGTGCACCTCAGGTAAGCCTCGTGTGTTTTATTCAGTGCTAAATGCTAACAATGTGAGTTTGAATGGATTCTAAACCTTACCGTTTCGTGAGTGAGTGCATATTCTGTGCTTCTGAAAGGCTGTATTTACATTTTTGTCGTGTTTCGTCTGGTGCAAAGAGTCAAACTGCTGTTTGCGTGTTGTTAGGACACGAGATTACAATGTAACCTGCTCACCTAATGTTTACGTTCGTAATATTTATATCATTTGCTAATTAATAACCTCATGTGGAACTGAATCTGTCTCATTTCGACGTCTGATACTGTCCATTTCGGTCACGGGCGCATGCTTTCAGAGCCTTTCTGAATGAATGAATGAAATACGCTGTTTTCCAACAAGGCAACCCGGAGTGCTGAATTATAATTGGCTAAACTGGCATTCTGCAGGTTAACTTTACCTAAACAAAGACATCATTCCGGCACGTAAAAAACCATTTTCAAAGCAGAATATCTGACTTCAGCATTGTTTTTCAGTTAAACAAGTATGTTCACTTGGGATGTTTCTTAAATATCTGCAAACATATTATGGTATTTTTATGCTTTAGAAGAATCAAAAACTTACATACAGCACCTTTAACGCTTAAACCAAATACATTTGCGGTTGTCAGGAGTGAATGCTTCTTCACCGTCTTCACAGACAGAGACGATTCGGCTACCCTGCAATTATACTTCAATACGTGTAGATTAGATGAATCAACTCACCTTGGCGTGATTGCTGTGCATTTGATAACTTTACCTGAATACCAAGTAGAGGTTTTCAGACCAGATCTAGTCTGAAGTGCATCTGAATTAAAAGGTTTCTTTTAAGTTGTACACAAGCTTATGCGGTTAAATAGATTTCACCGTTTACAACCATTAAAAGTGAATCGAAAAAACAAAACATTGTAATCTGTGATGGATATTGACTAGAAAGAAATTAAAATAGATTTTAAAGGGGATCTATTGTGCAAAAATCACTTTTCTAAGGGGTTTAAACACAGTTGTGTGACAAAAGTGTGTGACTCTAACCCATTCTAATGGTGAAAAATTAATTCAAATTTTTTATAATCGCACTTCATTAAAACAGTCTGCAGAAACGCTTTGATTGACTTTCTCCCTTTGTACGTGTCATCAGATGGGTGAAGGTCTGCCCACTAGTGATGATCTCTCCCTCATTAGCATAAACAGCCCTGAGTGAAAAGCAGCCGCTATGTTAAAGAGGGTGGAGCTACAAACTCCTTTGTGGCTGTTTCTCTCACAATCTCATTTGAATTTTAAGCGACAGTCAACAAAACGGCACAATTAGGATCGAAGCCTAAAAGAGGCAGATTCTAAGAGTTTTTGGCCCAGTTTCACAAACAGGGCTTAGCTTAAGCCAGGACTAGACCTTAGTGAAATTAGGCTATTTAAGCCACATTTTTAAAAACAGCCTTAAAAAATACATTACTAGTGTGCACCTGTAGACAAAAAAAAAATGACACTGACATATTTTAAGACATCTCACTGCAAGTTATTTTCAGTTGAGACAGCTCAAACATGCAATTTAATCCATGACTAGCCTTAAACCTTGTTTGTAAAACCGGGGGATAAAACACTATTTGTTTGCTATAATGAGCTGAGACTTCACATACACACTCTAGGGACGTCAGAGAGTTATTTTATATCTTGTAAAAATGAGCATAATAGGTCAAAATGCCATCGCCTGACAACATGTAAGAAACATTATGAATATATTTTATTATAAATAAAAACAACATGCACAGTGGCTACTAGAGTGCCTTTTTTAATTAAAAGAAAATACTATTTTAGTCCTTCACTTGAATTCAGTTAAATGTGATTTGTGCAAAGTTTGGCAAAGCTTTAGATTACAGCCTGCAGTTTACATGGTAAATAATCAGAACAGACTTTTTTGTAATAATAATAATAATAATAATAGTGTATCTATAATGTATGTACTTAGAAGTATAGGGAAAACAAGAGACCATTTTGAGGAATGTAAACAAAAACAATGGTCCCAGCATATTTCCTGTTTTACATTTTTAATTTCTATAGCTTCTATAAAAGCCAATCATAGGGTAGGCCTGTATGAACACTTGGATGCAATTGTTGTGAGCTGTCATAACTTTTTTGGTTTTCATTGCATTAATGGAAAGTCACATACAGTATATGGTAAACTATTAAATAAATCATAGGGGATTGTAAATTAGTAATTCTCACCCCCTTATTTTTCATAGTTACAGGGTAAATATAATGCGTTTGAAGTTTTTTGCCATAAACTATTTTATTTTTTATTTTTATTTTATTATTTAATTTAATTAAATTTTATTATTTATTTTATTTTAATTTGTTTTCCTTTATTTTATTTTATCCATTTTTTATTTTAATTTAATTAATTAATTAATTTGTTTATTTATTTTATTTTATTTTTCAGAAGGTATGTTCACCTGTGGCTGTTTTCTTACTGAAAGAGAGGCTAACTCTACACATGATTATAAGTCTTATTTCTGTTGCTCATTCATACAGTAATATCAAAATAAATATAAATTATATATAAAAATATATAAGATACAAAATTACAAAGATGTATACCATAAGTTTGATTAAGTATTATCTAATTTGTGGGCTGTAATATAAAAAAAATACCACGTTTTTAAAGTACAAAAATAAAAGTTTAAAAATTAAAGTTATCATTTAAAAAACTAAAGGAAAGGCATAAAAAATATAAATAGAAAATGTATATATATGAGCAATATCACACTCGTAGCAGTGCGATATGGCTGTATATCCAGCCTGATCTCACGAGGAAACGTAAGTATTTTACGTTTTGTCAGTTTAGTGGCTAATTCCTACGAATTCGTACAAGTTCAGTCGTACGAAAATGTATGATTTTAAAAAGGAGGCGTGGCACCTAACTCCACCCCTAACCCCAACCGTCATTGGGTGATGGGCAAATTGTATTAATATGTACGATTTAGATCATACGAATTCATACGAATTAGCCACTAATCAAAAAGTTACGAATTGCCCTGAGATTGCGTTGGTATATCAGCACTGGTGGGAGGCGTGTGTTGTCCCATCAGTGCTGATATACAGTACAGCCATATCGCACTGCTACGAGTGTGATATTGCATTTATACAACAGTTTGACGGCACAATCGTGTATATAAAAAAGAAAATCCAACACGAAGCGTCTAAAAACCCTTTTGTATTTGGAATTACTTTCTTCCACCATTCATTCACATCTGCAGCTGAAGTCAGAACATCAGAAACCATTACTAATTCACCAACATCACTTTAGAGCAAGTATTTGAATGATTCTCTAGCGTAATGTCTAAAGTAATGACAAAACAGGTGATTTTGCTCACATTTTAAGATTATAAGGCTGAACGTGACATGAAATGCCATCAGTCTACAGAGATTTTTACAGTATTTCTCTGTTGCAATCGGGAGATCACAATAATTAACCCAGAAAAAAGTAGCGCAATCACTACCAGATTGCTGTTGTGTTTGCTATAAGGAAAAACGCTAAACAAATGTGGCCATTTTTTTCTTTCTTTTTGCCAACACAGCACACATTCCTGATATGCGAGTCCCATCTCACACTCAGTACACTACAATTATATGGTATAAATACAGCACTACAACATACAAAAGAAAGAGATCGACTTAGAATATCACTTACCTGTTTACTAATGATTTGATCAGCTGTAGTTCGAAATTACGCTGTTTTAATCTTCTAAGGGCTTATTATGTGGTCCTGTCGCCATCTTGTGGATAGACACTGTCAACCGTCTTTGGCCAGTATGGCAAGCTAACGACCGCTGACGTGCTGTCTCTGAAATTAAAAATATTTTAAAATAGGCACTTTTAACTTATAACTTATAAATAAACTGCATAGTTGCAATCAAAACAACTACATTCTCGACTAAAAAAGCCTCAAAAGAATGTTCATTCATTCATTCATTTTCTTGTCGGCTTTGTCCCTTGCGGGGTCGCCACAGCGGAATGAACCGCCAACTTATCCAGCACGATTTTACGCAGCGGATGCCCTTCCAGCCACAACCCATCTCTGGGAACTTCCACACACACATTCACACTCATACACTATGGACAATTTAGCTTACCCAATTCACCTGTACTGCATGTCTTTGGACTGTGGGGGAAACCGGAGCACCCGGAGGAAACCCACGCGAACGCAGGGAGAACATGCAAACTCCACACAGAAACGCCAACTGACCCAGCCCAGCCGAGGTTCGAACCTGCGACCCAGCGACGTTCTTGCTGTGAGGCAACAGCCCTACCTACTGCGCCACTGCGTTGCCCTCAAAAGTATATTATGTTGCCCAATAGAAGCAATATTTGTCAAACTGTAGAGTGTCCTCTGCTTGTTGCTGTATGTGGGTGGAGTGATACACAAAGGTGAAGGGTTTAGAGGCTGTACGAGTGCTGTTACTGGCAGAATATCGCACGGCTATCAATCAATCAGATTCAAGTACCAGACATTATAAAAAGTTTACAAATTAAACTCATTGTGCAAACCATTTTAAAAAAGCAGAAGTAAATGCATCTCCGTCTCGGCCTGCATCTGAGATCGATGGATGTGAATTGTTTCTCTGGGTTTTCCTCTATATTGAGGTGATTAACTTCACGCTGTGGATCCCGGCCCTTTTCTGTCTGAACAGATGAGGTGACGCGTCGTTCAGTGATTTCCGCAGGTCAGGATCTCAGACAGAGGGGTTTCCAATAAAATCAGGACTTACAAATGTTAATAAGAGCCTCAGTGCATCGATTGTGCTGTGAGATTTCCTTCTGCTGCCGCTCAGCTTCTGCCTAATGAGCAAATGATGCCTGCTTTCTGTGCTTTACATTAGATTTATGACTGTAAGATGTAGAGTATAGTTGTAATGACATAAAGAGGGCATCTGGGAAACACTTTAGAGTCCTTGCGTCATTAATGAATAGTTGGAGATTATTTCATTGATTTGATCACATCTTCATCTTCTGTTTCTACTTATAAATATTTTTACACATTTGCACCAAACACGTTCTTACAATCTTCATATCTCTAAGAACGTCTATTTGGGGCTTCTCCACACTATAACTCTCCAGGATGTGGGAAAAACTCATCAGACGTTTGGCATTGGAACGAGTGACCAAAGGTTTGACTATAGCAGTTGGCAATATGTATATTGACCCTGTGGCATACCTGTTAACATTGGCATGTAAAAAGAAGGGATAAGATTTAGATTTTTTGTTTGCTTACATTAAATAACAGAGGCGTCACTTTAAAAATGCACACATCTAACGTTATAATGAAAGCATTCGATTGCTTTCCTAACTTTTTATGCTCATTTAGGACAAAATTAGTTGTGTTTGGAAAAACCCCCCACCAAGATCAACATATTTAGATGTTATTAATATTATGTCTATATGTCTGTTCAAACATGCACCCAAAACCCAGACTTTCGCTTCGCTTCAAATCACATGTACAGTATCCATTTGGGAAACACCGTCTATTTATCACTATGTCAGCTGACAGTCACGCACCGCTATATGTTTTGAAGATTGCATAGAAGGGGTGACGGCACCAGTAATAAAACGGAAAGGAAATCTTGTCGTTTTTATATTTATTTCAAAGTGTTTTCATGCCTAAATAAATTGAAAGCACAGAACAGACTCACATTTAAGAGCAAGGGGTATCCCCTGGTGGTTCGGTGGTATGGGTTGCATATAGGGAGGAATGGCTCTAATGTGTATTGCCATCCTTCATAAAAAGATTGAAAATACGGGAGAAATTCGGGAAAATATTTTTACGGGATGATAGCGGGATAGAACTGTAAAATACGAGAGAATCCTGGGGAAAACGTGAGGGTTGACCGGTATGCCCTGTGGAGCTCCTGACACACAGTTTTGGTGGAAACAGGAAAGTTGAGGTGCACATTTAATTCTGCAGTGAGTTGGGCAGCTTTGGTAATATTAAATATCAGGATTCAAATTTGGTGCCTCACACAGGTGAGTGGGGTTGATAAACCACCTGTAGAAAACACACAATCATCTCTGACACGTTTAATATCGCAGTTAACACTTCAATATTGTACCCATCAGTGTGAGTGAAAACATTTCATTCTAAAAAAATGCATGTCATAGAGGCTTAAAACGTCTCATTTCATTGTGATGAATCATGAAATTCAAGGTTATTTCTACACGTCAATGCTTTCTCTGTTCCCTCATCCGCCTGCTGTAGGACACATGCATTAAGAGATGTGATACAGTCTGGACAATTGAACACGTCGTCTTTCATTTGCCTGCTAAGAAACGAGCCCATATCATCACTGAGATATTCTTCTGCGGTTGTTTATTGTTGCGCGACAGCTCCACTCGAGTGCATTATATTGCATTATACCAACGCACACCGAAGCCGGCAGTGTTCATATGACAGAGCGTATTATATCATTATATCTCACGGTCTGTCCGTGCAAACACACACACACACACACATACACAGACAAAATCTCCATTACTGCACTATTCCTGAAGCCCTGAAACCTGCATTAAAGCCCATTAATCGCAAGCCGGAAAAGCAACAAATCAGCCTGAATGAGATCATGACAGTGCGAATTCCTAAATCAAACAATGCGCTCAGTCAGAAAAAGTGGTAGTATGTTAAAAAAACTATCCCCTCACTGATGAATAAATACATAAGCAAATGGCTAATGCAATATTTTCATTATTGTGACGTTAACTTACAAGAAACTCTGATTGATGAGTGAGTGAAAGCACTTAACTGAATGCATTAGTTACATTTAGTCATTCAGTAGATGCATTTGTCCAAAGCGACCTACAATTAAGTAGACATTCAGCGATTCAACAAGAAGAGGGTCATTGCAGACTGCTATAGTCAAACCTTTGGTCACTCATTCCAGTGCCAAACGTCTGATAAGTCGTTCCTACATCCTGGAGAGTTATAGTGTGGAGAAGCCTCAAAGTAACCTTCTTAGAAATATGGAGTCATTGTAAGAAATTTGAATCCTGATATTTAATAAACCACAGCTCCCCAACTCACTGCAGAATTAAATGTGCACCTCAACTCTCCTGTTTCCACTAAAACTGTTCGCCGGGAGCTCCAAAGGGTCAATACATGGCCGAGCTGCTATAGACAAACCTTTGGTCACCCACGTCAATGCCAAATATTGATTTCAGTGGTGCCAGGAGGGAAAATCTTGCACTGTGGACAATGTGAAACATATATTGTTGTCTGATAAGTCCACCTTCACTGTCTTTCCCACATCCTGGATAGTTATGGTGTAGAGAAGCCGCAAAGAAGTGTTTTTAGACATATGGAGTGATTGTAAGAACGTGTCTGGTGCAAATGTGTAAAACTGGTGTTACAGAGAGTCAGAGAGATTAATGTATGTTTTCTACAGGTGGTTTATCAAGCCCACAAATTTTATTATTTAATTTGAATCCTGATATTTAATAAAACCACAGCTGCCCAACTCACTGCAGAATTAAATGTGCACCACAACTCTCCTGTTTCCACCAAAACTGTGTGTCGGGAGCTCCACAGGGGGAATATACATGGCCAATGGAAAGCCAAACATTTGGTCACTTGTTCTAAGGCCAAATGTCTGATGAGTCTCTGAGTCTTTCCCACATCATGGAGAGTTACGGTGTGGAGAAGCCCCAAAGAAAAGTTTTTAGAGATATGGAGTCATTGTAGGAACATGTCTGGAGCTCCAAAGAGTCAATATACATTGCCAACTTAAAACCCAAACATTTGGTCACTCGTGCCAATGCCAAACATTGGCTTCAATGGTGCCAGCAGTAAAAATCTTGCACTGTGGACAATGTGAAACATGTATTGTTCTCTGATGAGTCCACCTTCACTGTCTTTCCCACATCCTGGAGAGTTATGGTGTGGAGAAGCCCCAAAGAAGTGTTTTTAGACATATGGAGTGATTTGTAAGAACATGTCTGGTGCAAATGTGTAAAACTGGTGCAAGTGTAAGAGAGATAAATGTGTGTGTTCTGCAGGTGGTTTGTCAAGCCCACACATTTTATTACTTAATTTGAATCCTGATATTTAATAAAACCACAGCTGCCCAACTCACTGCAGAATTTAATGTGCACCACAACTCTCCTGTTTCCACCAAAACTGTGTGTCGGGAGCTCCACAGGGTCAATATACATTGCCGACTGAAAGCCAAACCTTTGGTTACTTGTTCCAAGGACTAACATTGGCTTCAATGGTGCCAGGAGCGAAAATCTTACAATGTGGACAATGTGAAACATGTTGTTCTCTGATAGGTCCACCTTTTACTGTCTTTCCCACATCCTGGAGAGTTATGGTGTGGAGAAGCCCCAAAGAAGCATTTTTAGAGATATGGAGTCATTGTTAGAGCATGTGCAAATGTGTAAAACTGTCACTTAAAGTGTCAGAGAGCTGATTGTGTGTTTTCTACAGGTGGTTTGTCAGCCCCACTCACCTGTGTGAGGCACATAATTTTATTATTCAATTTGAATCCTAATATTTAATAAAAGCACAGCTGCCCAACTCAGATTTTAGAGATATGGAGTCATTGTTAGAGCATGTGCAAATGTGTAAAACTGTCGCTTAAAGTGTCAGAGAGCTGATTGTGTGTTTTCTACAGGTGGTTTGTCAACCCCACTCACCTGTGTGAGGCACATAATTTTATTATTCAATTTGAATCCTAATATTTAATAAAAGCACAGCTGCCCAACTCACTGCAGAATTAAATATGCACCTCAACTCTCCACAGGGTCAATATACATGGCCGACTGAAAGCCAAACCTTTGGTCACTTGTTCCAAGACCAAATGTCTGATGAGTCTCTGAGTCTTTCCCACATCCTGGAGAGTTACGGTGTGGAGAAGCCCCAAAGAAATGTTTTTAGAGATATGGAGGCATTGTAAGAACGTGTCTGGTGCAAATGTGTAAAACTGTGTGGGAGAGATGAATGTGGGTTTTTTACAGGTGGTTTGTCAAACCCACTCACCTGTGTGAGGCACATAATTAGATAATAATGCGAATCCTTCTGAAAAACGTCCATTGACATTATTGATTTATATTTGTTTTATAAATGCCATGTGTTTCATATTTGTAAATTTAATGAAAAATATAAAAGTAGACTGAAGTTTCTGCTTTTAATATTATATTAAGAAACAAATGGATTTTATAAACAATTATCTACTGTAGATGTTGGCCATGTTTCTAATCATTTAAATCATGTGAACACAATAATACATTATACCAACTAACATGATTTATATTAGGAAAATTGTTAAATGCCAGTTTTAAAAATGTATTATATGCTTAATATAGTCCCCTAAATCCCACAACTTAAACATGTGCTGTTAATATATCTGTATTAGTGATTTGATGAAGTCCTCTGCAGTTCAAAAAAAAGTCTTCTCCTCAGACTCACATTTTTACCTTCTTTAAAATCATTCCACAAACTTTTCCTCTTAAAAATCAATGTTGAAATGCTTACAAAAGTCAGTCGATTCTGTCTGGACCTGCTTAGAATTCTCTCTGTGCTTCTGTCTTGTTTCAAGGAATCGCTGTTGAAACTCTGCTCATTGTGTGTGTGGGTTTTTGTTTGTTTTTTCTGTAAATGATGAATTTTTAAGTGTGTTTTCTATTCATAAAGCTGTATAAATGTGTCTGTAATTTTCACCTTGAAGGTACTCCGTGCTTTGAGAAAGTAAGAGCGGTGAATAAAATCTCCTTTTTCTTCTAAAACTTTAAATCAGGAAAGATTGGTGTGTGAGAATAAAGCCACAGTTCACCCTAATATGAAAATCTGCTGTTATTTTACCCTCAGGTCATGCAATATTTAGGTGGCTTTTTTATTTTTTTATGCTAGTGGAATGATAAAAGAAGATTCATAAAATACATGTCAATGTCTACTGGCACTTTTAGAGCCAGAAAGATCATACAGTATGAAGGCAAAACAAAAGTAATACACTGAGGTTTTATGAAGCAGATCTGTGCAAGAACCTAAACATTATTTACAACATTATTCTCTTTAATCCACAGCTCCTGCAGACGCTGCTATGTGAATTTACTGGTCGTGCTATTGAACATACAGTCTTCATCTCATGTAAGTCTGCATCATTTTACATCATCGTTTAAAAGCATTTTTCAATTTAATAAGGGGAAATTAAAGGTGCATATTTAACATGGACATGAATATTAATGTGAATATAGACATGGATATTAATGAAAAGGCTGTATTTAGTCATTGGGAAATAAAATGGTTTATTGGTTACTTTTACATGTACATGTATGTATTTAGTATAATTAATATTATTAAATCATGTTTTTACCTAAAGACTTATTCAGAAAGACAAGTAAAAGCCAAAAAGTTTAGGAATATTCAAAGCTATCATTCTAAAAAATATGCAGAGAATAAAAATATACATATTTTAATCCATTTATTATAATTATATTAATAATAATAATAATAATAATAATAATAATAATAATAATATTATTATTATTAATAATATAATTTATTATTAATAATAATAATAATAATAATAATTCCTTACATTTATATAGCGCTTTTCTAGACACTCAAAGCGCTTTACACAATGGGGGGAATCTCCCCATCCACCACCAGTGTGCAGCATCCACTTGGATGACGCTACGGCACCCATTTTGCACCAGACCGCACACCACACACCAGCTGATTGGTGGAGAGGAGACAGAGTGATGAAGCCAATTATGATATGGGGATGGTTAGGAGGCCATGATGGACAGAGGTCCGGGATGCCGGGGATAAACCCTACTTTTTTCGAAGGACATCCTGGAATTTTTAATTGAGTCAGGACCTCGGTTCAACATCGGCTCTCTGAGTAGTATAGAGTCCCCATCAATATACTGGGCGTTAAGACACCCACACAGACTGCAGGTTGAGCTCCACCTGCTGGTCTCACACCACTTCTGGCAGCAACCTAGCTTTGCCATGTGGTCTCCCGTCCAGGTACTAGCTTAGCTTCAGTGGGTGACCATGTGAGAATTGCAGAGAGCTAGCTGCCAGCCAAGCAGCTATAGCTATTGTTATTATTAGTTGATATAATATTTAATATTCACACACACACACACACACACATATATATATATATATATATATATATATATATATATATATATATATATATATATATATATATATATATATATATATATATATATATAGGTTTTATATTTTAGATTTTAAATGCAAACTTACAAAAACACACTTTCTAAGCCTTAAGTTCATTTCCAGGCCAAGAAACTGCCAGAGCAAATAAAATTGCATATCAAACTAAAACATAATATATATATATATATATATATATATATATATATATATATATATATATATATATATATATATATATATATATATATATATATATATATATATATATATATATATATATATCATAACTTTCTTTGAGCTTTCAGATATTTAAAACTAAAGTAATGGCTTTTTAAATTTATTATCTGATGTTTCATTTGAGTTTTAGTTTGATATGCAATTTTATTTGCTCTGGCAGTTTCTTGGCCTGGAAATCAACTTAAAGCTTAGAAAGTGTGTTTTTGTAAGTTTGCATTTAAAATCTAAAATATAAAACCTTTAATTTATTTAAATTTTATTAAAATTAATTTATTCAATCTCTTTTATTAAAAAAAAATGGCAATTTAACAGAGAAAGGCACATCTACTCAGAATTTAAAATGAGAAGTTTTGCATTTTACTAAGTACCTTTTAAAGATTAAAAAATAATTAAATATAATTTAGTTCCCTTCATCTATTACAGTGCTTAATTTCGGTCCTTGCTTAAAGTCAGATGTGTCCTTTTTCTTTTTAAATAGGGTATATGCAAAAGGACTTTTCAGCAACCTGGGTCAAGCACTTTTGGTGAACTGTATGACGTTACAAATCTGTGCGTTTCAGGCCTGTGTTCTTTAAAAATCAGTGATATTCACAGCCTGATTGATATATAAAATAAAGTGGGTCTCAAAATGAGAAAGATGCACTGCACTAAATTACATTTCCCCCTGCCATGTCTTTGAAATATGAACATTTATTTTACCCCAGTATTTTCAATGGCGTTTCTGTGCTAGCCTGATCCTGATCTGTTTTACACTTGAATAACTAGATAAATGCTGAAGTCTGTTTAACTGATTATATTTTAATCATGTTACAACATCGATGCTGTAAAAGGAACCTTATGAAATTGAAAAAAGTCACACTAACCGTTCACCGGAGGTTTATCGGTATGGAAAGAAACACTAGCTCCGCATATACCCCCGTACCATAAGCGCAGGTGTCTTATGGAGTGCCTTAATTATGCAGTTTAATTGTGATTGTATGTAAATGTCAGTGTTGTTTTGCTATGTATATTGGACGCACAGCAAGCGATGGATCTCTTGATTAGATGGTTTGAAGTGTGAATTTTTTTTGTCACGCTGATCTGATTCCTGCTGCTTGTATTATTACTGTTTATCTCTATGAAGCAGGATCTCAGTGAATGAACACACACACACACACACACACACGCACACACACACACGCGCACACACACAGGAAGAGCAGTGTGTTTCTGCAGCTGTAGAGCCACTGATGCTCTTCAATAGCACTGAATCACATCGTATCCGTCTGCATCACAAAAGAGCAATTGCGGCCGCTCTGTGCTGTCGTAAATGGCTTTTAAAACAGGGGTTTTAGTGACTTCGGCTATGAATATTATAGTGATGATAGAAGAGAGTAAAAACAAGCACAAAAGAACATTTGGTGTATTCAATCTTAAATGTCGCAGTCAGTTTTCGCCAGCACTGATCTCAAGTTCAGTTTGGGATGCCATATTTACTTATTTAGCACTCTAGGCCAGGGGCTCCCAAACTTTTTAGCCCACGACTCCCAAAATAACGCCAGTGACTTGTGACACCCAATATCCTCTGGGGGGGGGATATAAATATACAAACCTTGCAAAGTAAAATGGTGCACACACACACACACACACACACACACACACACACACACACACACACACACACACACCAATAGACCTAAGTTTGTTCTTTGTTTAATTTTGGAGAACGCCACTCAGAAATCATTCTCCATGTTCAGTCGTGGCCTGTATTTATTTTTATTGTATGCAAGTGCCGTAAAGGTGGCAGAAAGTTAACCCTGATGTCATGAAATCAATCTGCTGCATCTGACCCTATTGCTGTGTCTTTAATCCAATGTAATGAGATGTACATAACCATGTACATAATTTTTTCATTTTAATGTGACCATTATTACTATTATTATTATTATCATTATTATTATTATTAGTAGTAGTAGTAGTAGTACAACCAGGGATGGGCAAAAATATATTAAAATGCATTTTAAAATAAAATACCAAATACCTTCATTTTACATGTATCAAAATAAACTACAACATACAGCAGCCAGAAATGTATCAAAATAAAATACAGTATTTTGTGTTTTGAAAATACTATAAAATACTTTTGCAAGGGAAGCATAACGTTTCTTCGTAAACCATTTCACCAATAGGGCTGTTGGATCAATTCCTTCACTATTAACCTGACTATGTTTGACAGAACAGCGTTTCTCTGAGCAAGTTTAAAGCTTGGTTTATACTCGACGCGTCTGCTAGTTCGCTTGAGTGCGCACGGCGAATGTGACGTCATCGCTGTGTTTGCGGAGATTCGCTTTAGGTGCACGCAACATGATTTCGGCTGATGGTGTGCATGATTTTTTTTTTGAGACTCGAGCGATCAGTTCGCGCAGTGCAGCGCTTGATTTGAGTTGAATATGAAACACGTTTAAGAGATTTTGTCTGAAACGGGTACGACTGTACAGACATCTTTATGATCCGTGATTATCGAGATAACCAGATGATCAATAATTCTTGGCTAGAAATTGCAACAGCCGTGGGAAAGGAGGAAAGTTTTTGTTAATAGGTTTGGATAAACCTGAGGGATACGTTTGTTAAAGCCAAAAGAGACCATGGCAAAAGTGGAAACCCATGATACACAATTACAGAATAGGTTTTTCAAGGTTTTACACTGATGTTTATGTTACAATTTAATATTTACAAAACTATAAATAAGGAACAAATTATTTCTTTGATAACTGGAAAAGAATATTTGAACCTATCGGTTTGCAATATACCGATGGCCTGTTTTTCTAGGCTTTATTGGTGATATATTTGTAGAGTAACCCATGTTCTGTTGTCATTAATATTTTAATAAACTTTAATAGGAAAAACTGTCCAAAATGTGAGCAAAAGTAAGTGATGCATCAAAGTTTGATTGAAAAAAAAAAAAATCTTGAATGGTTATAAAAATCCTTATAATCATTAAAATAATTAATAATGATAATTAGTTTAAAAATCTTGAATGATATTAAAGATTTGACATAGTTGCGGAAACTTTCTTCTCTGTTTATTCATCTGACTTTACGGTGGGTTTCTTTTGACCGCCCCCTGTCATTTTAAAGAATATCACAACGGCGAACGCGGCAAGTATAAAAGCCTCGTCCGTTTCGTGAGGTGCGCGCGCAGTCAGCGGAGGTCTGCGATACTGCGCTAGGCGAAAGTATAAATCCAGCTTAAGTCAGCTTCTCTGCACCTCAGTCACCTCTACTGTACATGAGGAGGTATTCATACACTTTTGTTTCTCTTTCATTTTAGTATAATTTTGTAGAAATTTCATACAGAAAGTCCTGTCTTGAAGATGATCTCTTTAATCACTGTAAAAACTATGTAATGGAGATAATGAGTTGAAACTGTTATAAACAAATAATTGATGGATAGAAGAGAACCCAGTCCAGGAGACTCCAAACAAGCAGAATTCCTTTATTGAGACGTGTTGGTTGATCTGCAGTCATACAACGTCTTCAAGAAGTCCATGTGTCTGCAGGAGCCTACTGGAGGTCTGCAGTCTGCTAGTTTTTTTTAAACAAAGCATGCATATTAGGTATTTGACTAACCAGCATATAGGTGTTAGAAAACCTGCCACACAATTTAATCAACAAAGGGGGTTTCTTTGGCCTGAAAGTATCACCCTAAGACAAAAGCTGAGTGGTTAAGAACCTGCCCATAACATTTGCATCGTATTGTCTCAGCCAGTAGTCAGAAAGACAAAGGTTAATGTCTCTCAAAGCTGGGCTGTTAATGAAATGATGCAATTAAAACCAAAGAATATAACTTTTTAGTTAAATGTAGATTATTGTTCATTTGAAACTAGATTATATAAATTTATTATTCCACAGAACATAGTACTATCTCCTTATTGTGTTCCCATCCATTGCGTAGCCAGTAAAATTAACACCATCTCTTAACAGTCTTATAATTTAATTTTTGGCTCACATCTTTCTTTAATAAAATTTAGATGTTTGTAAAAACATGATTTCTGAAAACTACTAAAAGCATCAGTTTTAGTGTTTTCCTTAAATCATTTTTTTTGCAGTTGTACTCTTTAATTCACAACTTAAAATATGATGTCTCTAAAAAATGGAGTTCTCAGTTTTTGCAAATAATAATAATAATAATAATAATAGTAATAATGATAATAATAATAATAATAATTCCTTACATTTAAGGATCTCCTCATCCGCCACCAAATAAACTCTTCCTGCTGCTAGTGTGTAACGGGAGTCTGGGGTTTTTGACCAGTCTGTATAGACTGGAGTATTATTATATATTTGTGTCTCATACTGTATTGTGCCACTTTGACATATTTAGGCAGACATCTTTCCTCTTCGTTAACTATACTCTTTTCTGACCTCACCTGCTACTTCACCTACTTTCAGTCTCAAGGTGGATTTAATTCAACAAAGCACAAGATGCGCTAATGACAAAACTCTGTTTCACTTCCATAATCTTCATTAAAATACGAAAGCTGCGTAGGTGGCGTTATATTCTTAGTGTAATATTTAAAAGTTTAATATTTTAATAGTGTTACATCAGCAGACCTGCATGAACAAATTAAATACTATAGTTACTTATAGTTTTTTTAGCCCTAAGACTAGTACTGTATGCTATATAATAGATTTCACAGGGACTTCAATTGTGATGCTCGCATCTGTCATGTCTAATTACTTTGCACTCAAATAAACAAAAGCAAGTTGCTGTGTGGCATGAAATGGTACAGACTAAAAATGTTATTCAGTTTGAATGTTAGGTCAGGGTCACTGGTTAAACTGTGATCGCACCTTAAATCTCTGCTTTTCTCTGTTTGCCAGACCAGAGCTGCTTTAGTGTGAACCATCGCACCTTTTCTCTTCTTCACTCGCAGCTGTTGTTTATTTCTGAGCTGAAGTCAGTGTACCTGCAAGAGCATCACGGCACTCATAATAACCCCGCTGCTGTTTTACACGTTCTCCGCTATAATCTGACTGTCAAAAGTGCCAAAGTCTGGATCGGTAAGTCAAGGAGACAAATAGTAAAGCAGAAAACTGCTCACATCACAAAAATGTTTATGAAATGGATAAATTTAATTCAGATTACTGATTTGTACGCTGTAAATGGGGATTAGTCGAGTTTATTCAAAGAAAGTGAGTAAAATGAGCAGAATTATTTAAACAAATTTAAGTGAACTTGAAGGCTGATTTATAATTCTGCATTAATCAGAGGTCGCCACTGCAGAATGAACCACCAACTTATCCAGCATGTGTTTTACACAGCGGATGCCATTTCAGTCGCAACCCAACACTGGGAAACACCCATACACGCTCCTTCACACACACACACACGCATACACTATGGCCAATTTAGCTTATTCAATTCACCTATACCGTATGTCTTTGGACTGTGGGGGAAACCGGAGCACCCTGAGGAAACCCACGCCAACACGGGGAGGACCTGCAAACTCCACATAGAAATGCCAACTGACCCAGCCGGGGCTTGAACCAGCAACCGTCTTGCTGAGAGGCGATCGTGCTACCCACTGCCCCAAAAAACATTAACATTATTTAATATCATTTTAACATCCTTTATGCATGTTAAAATCTAATGAATAATTATATCAATGTTTCATATTTGTTGTTGGACAAACAGTTGAAATTGCTTTGCCTAATTAACATAGTTAAGCATTTAAATTGCACTTTAAGCTGAATACTAGCATGCTAGAAAAATATCTAGTAAATAATAAAATATTATGCACGGTCATCATGGCAAAGATAAAATAAATCAGTGATTAGAAATGAGTTATTAAAACTATTATGATTAGAAATGTATTGAAAGCAGTCTTCGTTAAAGGAAAATCGGTGGAAAAAAATATACAGCCGGGCTAATAATTCAGGAAGGCTAATAATTCTGACTTCAGCTGTATTTTGACACTGCTTCCGTCAGCACAGCATCTCTTCACTGCATTCACACCTTTCTCCCTGTGTGGACTCTCCTGCGTTGGCGTCTCTGTGCTCCCGGGCTCTGCAATGCCCACTGCCGCTGCTCAGGACATCAGTCAATGTTCTCAGGCAGAAGAGGCCCAGAGGTGCCAGAGAGGAAGACAAAAATAGGCCTGCCCATCTATCTGTCTGCAACCATCGATCCTCAGCGGCTCAGCCTGGACTTATGAGAGCACTAGAACCATCCGCAAAACAGAATCAGCCACAGAACAGAAAGTCCCCATCTCTCGGTTTGTGTCTTTGTTTTTGCTGGAGTGCCGAGGTGAGAGTGGAGCACATGCTGAGCCGCTCCATCAGAACTGCGCTGATAGTTTTTTGGGGCGTCACAGCGAGACGTCTGAGGAAAATGGCAAAAACAACAACACAAAATAAAAAAAAAATCATGTCTTGGCTTGACAAGACATTGAGAAATATCTAGTAGATGCTAATTTGTGAGAACGAAATGGAAATCATGCTAGAAATGCAAACAAAACTATAACATGTTAGAAATCCATCAACAAGCTGTTATTCTATATCAGAAACATGGTTACAACCTGTTAATTCATGCTAACAATGATGCTAGAAATGATAGCAGCATGCTAACAAGAATGCTAGAAATGTTAGCAGCATGCTAATTCATAACAATGTTAATTATGATAGAAGCCTGTTAACAACAACGTTAACCACATTTAAAACATGTTAGCAAGCTGGTAATTACAATATGCAAATACAATATGCATATTATACCATAAAATCATATTATAAACAGACTAATTCACAATAACAGTGTGTTAATTGCAGTAGAAACACTGATATTAGTGTCAGCAGCAGCAGCAGTAGTAATATCAGTAGTAGCAATAATAATTCATGTTCGTAACAAGTTGACAACATGCTAAGGTTTGTTAGAAATGTGTTAATTCATGGGAGAAACAGGGTAGCAACATAGGAGAGCGAAATAGAAACCATGCTAGAAACGTAAGCAAAAAGATAACATGTTAGAAATCCATCAACAAGCTGTTATTCTATACCAGAAACATGGTTACAACCTGTTAATTTATGCTAACAATGATGCTAGAAATGATAGCAGCATGCTAACAAGAATGCTAGAAATGTTAGCAGCATGCTAATTCATAACAATGTTAATCATGATAGAAGCCTGTTAACAACAACGTTAACCACATTTAAAACATGTTAGCAAGCTGGTAATTACAATATGCAAATACGATATGCATATTATACCATAATATATTATAAACAGGCTAATTCACAATAACAATATGTTAATTGCAGTAGAAACACTGATATTAGTATCAGCAGCAGCAGTAGTAGTAATATAATTCATGTTCGTAACAAGTTGACAACATGCTAATGTTTGTTAGAAATGTGTTAATTCATGGTAGAAACAGGGTAGCAATATAGGAGAGCGAAATAGAAATCATACTGGAAACGTAAGCAAAAAGATAACATGTTAGAAATCCATCAACAAGCTGTTATTCTATATCAGAAACATGGTTACAACCTGTTAATTCATGCTAACAATGATGCTAGAAATGATAGCAGCATGCTAACAAGAATGCTAGAAATGTTAGCAGCATGCTAATTCGTAACAATTTTAATCATGATAGAAGCCTGTTAACAACAACGTTAACCACATGTAAAACATGTTAGCAAGCTGGTAATTACAATATGCAAATACGATATGCATATTATACCATAAAATCATATTATAAACAGACTAATTCACAATAACAGTGTGTTAATTATAGTAGAAACACTGATATTAGTGTCAGCAGCAGCAGCAGTAGTAATATCAGTAGTAGTAATAATAATTCATGTTCGTAACAAGTTGACAACATGCTAATGTTTGTTAGAAATGTGTCAATTCATGGTAGAAACAGGGTAGCAACATAGGAGAGCGAAATAGAAACCATGCTAGAAACGTAAGCAAAAAGATAACATGTTAGAAATCCATCAACAAGCTGTGATTCTATATCAGAAACATGCTTACAACCTGTTAATTCATGCTAACAATGATGCTAGAAATGATAGCAGCATGCTAACAAGAATGCTAGAAATGTTAGCAGCATGCTAATTCGTAACAATTTTAATCATTATAGAAGCCTGTTAACAACAACGTTAACCACGTGTAAAACATGTTAGCAAGCTGGTAATTACAATATGCAAATACAATATGCATATTATACCATAATATATTATAAACCGGCTAATTCACAATAACAGCGTGTTAATTGCAGTAGAAACACTGATATTAGTATCAGCAGCAGCAGTAGTAGTAATATCAGTAGTAGCAATAATAATTCATGTTCGTAACAAGTTGACAACATGCTAATGTTTGTTAGAAATGTGTTAATTCATGGTAGAAACAGCGTAGCAATATAGGAGAGCGAAATAGAAATCATGCTGGAAACGTAAGCAAAAAGATAACATGTTAGAAATCCATCAACAAGCTGTTATTCTCTATCCGAAACATGGTTACAACCTGTTAATTCATGCTAACAATGATGCTAGAAATGATAGCAGCATGCTAACAAGAATGCTAGAAATGTTAGCAGCATGCTAATTCGTAACAATTTTAATCATTATAGAAGCCTGTTAACAACAACGTTAACCACTTGTAAAACATGTTAGCAAGCTGGTAATTACAATATGCAAATACAATATGCATATTATACCATAATATATTATAAACAGGCTAATTCACAATAACAGCGTGTTAATTGCAGTAGAAACACTGATATCATGGTAGAAACATGGTAGCAACATAGGAGAGCGAAATAGAAACCATGCTAGAAATGTAAGCAAAAAGATAACATGTTAGAAACCCATCAACAACATGTTATTCTATACCGGAAACATGGTATCAAACTGTTCATTCATGCTAACAATATACAGACAATGCTAGACATGTTAGCAGCATGTTAATTCATAACAATGTTAATCATGATAGAAGCCTGTTAACAACAATGTTAACCACGTGTAAAACATGTTAGCAAGCTGGTAATTACAATATGCAAATACAAATATGCATATTATACAATATCATGCATAAAACATGCATATTACACCATATTATAAACAGGATAGTTCACAGTAACAGCATGTTAATTAAAGTAGAAACAGTAACATTAGTATCGGTAGTAGTAATCGTACTGTGATCATATCAGTAGTAATAATTCATGCTCGTAGCATGTTAGACACATGCTAATGTTTGTTAAAATTTGCTAATTCATGGTAAAAACATGGTAGCATGGTAGGTGTGTCCAAACTCGGTCCTGGAGGGCCTGTGTCCTGCTGAGTTTAGCTCCAACTCGCTTCAACACACCTGCCAGGAAGTTTCTAGTATATCTAGTAAGAGCTTGATTAGCTGGTTCAGGTGTGTTTGATTAGGGTTGGAGCTAAACTCTCCAGGACCGAGTTTGGACACCCCTGTGCTAACCGTTCTATGTAATGTGTTAATTCTCAGGAACAACATGCTAACTATTGTAATCATACTTATAGTATGCTCTCCATTATAGAAGCAGGCTAACAACATGTGGCAACCATGGCAGGAACATAATAGTCATATCACCCTGCAGGCCAAGACCGGTTACTCACTGAAGCTAAGCAGGGCCTGGTCCGTACCTGGATGGGAGACCACATGGGAAAACTAAGTTGCTGTTGGAAGTGGTGTTAGTGAGGCCAGCAGGTCTGTGTGAGTCCTGATGCCAACAAAGTAAAGGAAACACTACACTGTCAGTGAGCTTCGTCTTTTGGATGAGACGTTAAACCGATGTCCTGACTCTCTGTGGTCATTAAAAATCCCACGGCACTTCTCGTAAAGAGTAGGGGTGTAACCCCGGTGTCATGGCCAAATTCCCTTCATCGGCCCTTCTTGGCCTCCCAATCACAGAATTGGCTGTCTCTCTACTCCACCTACAGCTGGTGCGGACATTAACCATGTGTAAAACAGGTAAGTAAGTTGGTGACTACAATATGCAAATACAATATGCATATCCCTGCTGAAAAATCCAGTTGGTTTTAGCTGGTCAACCAGCCTGGTTTTAGAGGGGTTTTGGCCATTTCCAGGCTGGTTTCTAGCCTGGTCTTAGCTGGTCAGGCTGGAAGTTGACCAGCTAAAACCAGCTTGACCGGCCAAAACCAGCTATGTCCAGCTTAAATCAGGCTGGTCAAGCTGGTTTAAGCTGGTTTAAGCTGGCCATTTTCCAGCCTGACCAGCTTAGACCAGGCTGGAAATAGCTGGAAACCAGCCTGGAAATGGCCAAAACCCCTCTAAACCAGGCTGGTCGACCAGCTAATACCAGCCAACCAGTTTAGGCTGGTTTAAGCTGGATTTTTCAGCAGGGATTATACAATAATATCATATTATTAAAGAGCTAATTCACAGCCCTACTAAGTAAACCAGCATATGCTAATAAGGTATGTTTTGATGCTGGTATGCTGGTCTTGCTGGTTTCAATGCTGGTCTTGCTGGTCTTGATGCTAGTCTTACTGGTTTTAATGCTGGTCTTGCTGGTCTCAATGCTGGTCAAGACAGCACTCAGGCCAGCAAGACCAGCATTGAGACCAGCACTGAAAACAGCAAGACCAGCATCGAGACCAGCAAAACCAGCATCAAGACCAGCAAAACCAGCACTGAAACCAGCAATACCAGCACTGAAACCAACAGGACCAGCATACCAGCATCAAAACATACCTTACCAGCATATGCTGTTTTTTTCAGCAGAGAGTAACAGCATGTTAATTGCAGTAGAAACAGTAACATTAGTATCAGCAGCAGCAGTAGTACTATCATCATCAGTAGTACCAGTAGTAACAATAAAATGCATGCTCGTAACATGTTAGCAACATGCTAATGTTTGTTTAAAATGTGTTAATTCATGGTAGAAACATGGTAGCAAAATAGGAGAATGAAATAGAATCCGCTAGTAAGCAAAAATATAACGTGTTAGAAACCCATCAACAACATGTTATTCTATACCAGAAACATGGTAGCAAACTGTTAATTAGTATTTAATAATGGTAACAATATACAAACAATGATATAAATGTTAGCAACATGCTAATTTGTAGCAAAGTTAAGTTAACTATAAGCATGTCAACAATGTTAATCATGTGTAAAACATTATAGCAAGCTGGTTATTACAATCAGAAAATCCAATATCCATATTATACCATAATATCATATTATAAACAATAATTCACAGTAACAGTATGTTAATTGCGGCAGTAGTAGTAGTAGGGGGAGGAGGAGGAGGAGGAGGAGGAGGTGGTGTTGGTAATATCATCAATAGAAACAATAATAACTCATGCTCGTAACATGTTAGCAACATGCTAATGTTTGTTAGAAATGTGTTGATTCCTGGTAGCAACATGAGGATTAGTGATAACAATATAGCAATGCTTGACACATGTGAGCAACAGACAACATGTTAGCCATATGGTAATTCATTTAAATAATATGCTAACTATTCCAGCTAATGTTAATTCCCTATAACAACGTGCTAACTATGATAATTATGCTAACAGTATGCTCTCCGTTGTAGAAGCAGACTAGTAACATGTGGCCACCATGGCAGAAACAATGCTAATACATGATAACAACATGCTACCTATAGAAACATGCTATCTTATCAACACATTATTTCGCGCTGATGACATACAAACCATGTTGGAGAGGCTAATTTATGCTAGTTTCATGCTAATCATTAGAAACATTTCAGAAATCTGAGTCAAGCCAGCATCACAATTTGTCACAAAACTTTCTTCATCTAGCTCGCATGTATAATTCATCAGCAAGCAGTCGGTTCTTCCAAATTCAGGGCTTTTTGCATGTTTCCCAGTGGAGGAGAACTCAAGTTGACTCTCTGTTTTCTACACAAGATAACGCTGGGAGAAGCTGGTGGTGTTTTTTGCATGGATAAAGTCGGCTGTTTGCCAATCTCTGCTTTGACTGGAGTCTCCTTGTGGCAGGACAGGAGGGTCACGTTGCTCCTCCTGGGAGAGCTGTCTCTTGCATCTCATGAAAGAGCTTCGAATGCTCTTAAACCAACAGAAAAGGTAAAGTTTGTCAGCGCCGGGCTGCGCATATGAGATAGAGAGAGACAGATACAGAGGCAATTTGTCTTCTGTTCTCCGCCGTGAAAATTTGACAGTTCCAAATTATTCTCAAAGCAGGACAGCAGCTTTTGCAGCCTTTTTTTTTGCACACATTCCTAAAGACAATGTGTAAGCGCATTCACAACACATTTAGTGTCCATAACGAGCCGTGTTTATATGGACACCTTTTTTTCTAGCTTAGGATAAGCTTGCAGGTCTGAATTTTCCAATGCTGAGTTTATATCTTGCAATTCTTTTTTTTCTCCCTTCAGAGTTGCAGTGACATAAATAAAATCCCTGCATCAAGGATTGGGCCAGTTAACGTCTTTGGACAGCCAAAAACACCTGGAAACAATCCACAGCAAGATGATGGTGAGTTTTTCTGTACAGTACATTGTCCTTCAATGTACAGGACAATTGTGGCGTTGGTTACAGTATTTTAGATTGTTCATTTATTTATTTATTTATTGATTGATTGATTGAACCAAAATGTCAGTATGTATTACATAATTTAGGCTCAATCTGAAAACCTACCCCTGTATACATTTCTGGAGATTGTGAATTATGTAGTCTGAAGTACGTATGGCTGCATTTCGTTTTTAAAACGAATGCTACGGGGAGGAATGACGCCGTTCCTTTTCGCGCTTACCAGCTGACCAATTACCTCCATATGGACAGCTTTCCTGCTGTTACCAGTTTGTACAGTTAGCTCGCCATGTATGTTGGTTGACTTGAGACGCAGAGAGAAGCTGACCACGACGACGGGGTTCGAGTCTGGCGAAGAACTATTCCAGAAAGCGGGTACAACAAAAACAGAAGCCAAAAAAATAAATAAACGGGGTAAAATCAGCGGATTTTTTTTTTTCTGGATTGCTTTTTAAAACTGTCGGTTGGGTTTAGGGAAGGAGGAGGGTGGGTCAGTCAATCATTTATTCATTCAGTCAGTCAGTCAGTGGACAGCGGCTTCTGGTGGGTTTACCCAAGAACAGCAGGTGCGAATGGCACTCACGAGAGAAATTTGAGATCTCAAAAAGCATACACAGCGGCCTCTGGTGGATTTGCAAAAACAAAAACTGCAAAAAAAAAAAAAGTAGCTCCTGGGATGTATTTGGCGCTCTCCAGAAATGTATATAGCGGTACGTTTTTAGCCTGTGTTGGGATTACAGCACCAAAATGGTTCATTTAAATAGTATATATTTATGAGTTTATTTAATAGTAATAATAATAATAATAACAGTAATAATAATATTAATAATACTTGTAATTGATAATAATATAAAATCAAATAATAATAATAATTATTATTATTGTTAATATCATCAATTACAAGTATTATTATTAATATTAATATTATTATTATTATTACTGTTATTATTATTATTATTATTATTATTATTATATCATTATTATACTTTGGTAAAATATTACTTTACCAACGTGGCATAGTTTACACAACAAAAATGGTTCTACTTTGAAAAACAACCTTTTTTAAGTTTATAATGATGTTCAGTGATGAATTATACATGCTACAACATTTATTAAGTAAATTGCATCAGTTTTGATTTCCTTGTTTTGAAATGTGCTTTCTAACACAACAATAACAACAACAACAATGCTCCATATCAAATACGAATGAACGTGACCTGCTTTATTCACATAGATTCAAAATCCAGGCCGTGCTTATGAATATGGCAATATTGAAACGTTGTCTTCATAGGTCAGAGCCTGGATATCCAATATCATGCAGAGATATGAAAAAGTAGCAGGTCTGGAAGAGAAATTTTTGGGAATCGTGTTGGGGTCAGCTAGGGCTACACAATATATCGTTTCAGAATTGATATCACAATGTGTGGATCCACAATAGTTATGCAATGTTGAGTCAGAATTATAATTGACAAGGAGCTACAAGAACATATGTGGTTTGTAGAGTATCTACATTTCAAAGCAAAAAATATTATTTTACTGTTAGGCAGATAATTAGCTTGTTTTAAGGAAAAACTCACTTAATTTTGATGTATTTCTTATGAAGGTGAAAACAAAACAATATTTTTTACTTAATCTAAACATTTTTAGATATTTGGACTCAAAATGAGACAAAGCAAAGTGAGAAAAGCATGGTAATTATTCAATTTCTGTACCTGAATACTGTTAGACTCTCCAGAAAGCTGTCAAATAGTGCTATTCAAACCATCTTGTGAAACTGTAGTCATATCACAATATTTAATCGCAGAAAAAGTCAAATATTGCCATATCAGATTTTTCCAATAACGTGCAGCCCTAGTGTGAGTGTTTGCATGCGCCGCGGGCAGTTTGTTAAAGACAGCAGTGATGTCTGAGACGCCTGCATGCTGGAGGAGAAGGTGATGGGAAGTGACAGTCGTGCACATTCGCCGCAGGGAGGCACAAAACATCACGGAGGTTTCAGATCACACAAGCAACATTGTACGATTGTTCACACTCCATTTGAACACTTGGAGACGCCCCGAATCGGTAGGGTGGAAAAGATTATCCCAAACCAGATGAAAGGATTCATTTGTCAATTAACAGTCCAATCTCTCCATCTGCGAGGACAGAGAAAGATCTACTTCCATAGGAAAAGCATTTGCATATTTAAGCCAAGACACTGCAGGTGAATAGGGGGAAAACAAAATAAAAACTAATGTTTACCACCAGACTTCCCTATAGTTGATTGATCACATTAAGTTTGGTAACTTTTTTTTTTTTTAATATTTAAGATTCAAAGTGTTTATTTTGTCATGTGCACACTAAGAAAACAGGTTCACTAGCTGCAATATTAAATTCTTACTTTGCTGTCTGCACTGAATGCCAAGTAAGATTTAAAGGGGACCTATTATGCCCCTTTTCATGGGATATAAAATAAGGGTGCTTTCACATCTAGACTTTTGTTCTGGAACCTGGCGCGTTTGCCCAGTTAGCGCGGTTCGTTTGGCATATGTGAACAGGGCAATCGCGCTCGGATCCGCGCCAAAGCAATCGCTCCGAGACCGCCTGAATGAGGTCGTCTCGGCTCGATTGAAACGAACTCTGGAGCAGATCAATTGTAGTGAGAAAGCGATACGATCAGAGCCCGGCTATATCACAGTGTTTTATAGATATGTAATAGGAATACAGCTATGTGAAAAGAGAATTATGAGTAGGGCGGGAGGTCATTCCAGACATCCCAAGTCTCCCGGAAGTTCCGGGAGTCTCCCGCAAATGCACAGAGACTCCCGGATACCCGCAAACGAGTGATAATCTCCTGGAAATCGCGCGTCTCCCTCCCTGTACTCAAAATACGCGCACCCTTCTCATCACTCATCATCCCTCCTCGCTCTTCAGACATGTTGCGCGCACCCTGTCAAACACCACCAAACCACCCCCGACAGCTGAGCGGGACTCTGCAAAATAAACTGTGAAACGCTGACCAATGTGAGGAGAGTTTACTTGCACGTGACTTGCTTTAGCTATTTTAGTCCGTTTAGAAACTTTGCCGTGTGAAAGCGAACCGCACCAAGAACAAAGAGCAACAATGTAACAATTTTAATCTCTGTTTCGGAACAAATGACTCGATTCACAGGTGTGAAAACACCCTAAGTCTCTGAATAAGTCCCTAAAGTGTGTATGTGAAGTTTCAGCTCAAAATACCACACAAATAATGTTTTTAACTCTTCAAAACTACCCTTTTAGGCCTTGATCCAAATTGTGTACTTTTGGTGACTGTCGCTTGAACTTAAAATGAGATTGTGCTCATGGCCGTCTTTACAAATAAAGATTGAGCTACGAACATCTAACAGACCCCCTAATTTTTTTGCGATTCCGCGATTGCTGAATCCAACGCAAAATCAACAAAAAGTTGCGATCCTGCAAAATTCTTAATTTTAACGCAAAATAATCACAAAAAAATGTAAATAATTTCATAAAGCATCAAGTTCCAAACCATATAATTAAATTAGATTTATTTCAGTTTGCAATAAATATTTGCCTAACATGACTTATAGACGTTGCATACGCAGCACACGTGATGCATTTGAGTGTCTCTCGAAAAGTGACGGCACATCTGCGCTCTCACTATCATTACATTACATGAAATGGGGGGCGGTGGAGTTTTCAGCCTGTGCAGTAAGCAGATGCGGATAAAGCGCGGGTGATTTACACGTGAAGTCAAAGCAAAGATGGGATTAGACATCCTGTGGCACAAATTGGGTGTTTTTGTTCGTTTGACGCACTTCAGACTGCAAAAAAAAGTGGGAGCAAACATCTAACAAACGGAGCAATGGAACAAACGGGTGGAGATTGGTTCATAGATAACGGCCGAAACTTCCTTTGGCTTAATCCCTACCGTTTAAGATCTGTTTTAGATCTTGTCTTGACAAGAGACCAATATAAATAAGCTTTATTTTTATGATTTGTGCCATTGTCAATGTGTCAGATTGCACACCTAAAATAGTAGGCTACCTAATATGGTAAATAAGATAAAAATATTATTTTTTTTTTAAACTAGGGGGTTTAAACCTAATAACCTAATAATCAACATAGCAACAGACTCAAAACAGAACTAGTCAAGTCAAAGTCAGATTTATTGTCAATTCAACCACATGTACAGGACATAAAGAGAACTGAAATTGCGTTCCTCTCAGCACCTAGGTGCATAACCGATAATATAAAAAAAATAAATAGAATTAACAAAAAAAATTACAAGTAAAAAGTAAAAATAAAAATTGTATACAAATCCAAACAAATACAATACAAATACAACTGATACAAATGCCAACTAATGGTGAAAAAAATCTATGGCTCAACAAAAGTCAGTCTATGGACACTTACAGTATATATGTTTGCGCATCCTAAAACCCAACATTTATAATGCATTTTAGTTGCTGACGTTATCTTTTTCGGGTACATCGTGAAAGCTCTAATGCTGGATGGCTGCTTCTCACTCAGGGCTGTTTATGCTAATGAGCTAATATTAAATGTTAAAAACTGTTGTGCAAAATCCAAAAGAGAAAGGATAGCTGTGCAAAACTGTCAGGAGTAACAGCATGGTGCATGTGCAGTAATTGAATGTGAATGCGCATATGCTCATTGGTACAGTTCATTGTTTGGACAGTTCATTTTGCGATTTTTCTAAGATGTTATGTTTGGATATGCAAATGAGGCATTGTTTATTTAAATAGGCACTAATTTGCATTAATTTCTAGCACACAAAAAATGGAATATCCGATGGTGTCTGGTTTAAAAGTCTTGTTTCATTCAATTTGTTCAGAACTGATTGTGGGAATTGCTTTATCACTGCTTAACAAACAAACAAACAAACATTTAAAATGACTTTTTGTAGAATTCAATATATAATTAGACAAATACAATTTTTCTGTGAAAACCTTTAGAATGTATAGGAAATTTAAATAAAAATGTGCAATTTAGTGTATATAATAGTTGCTAAAGTATAGATTAAGTCCAGGAGAAAAAGAAAACACTCATTTTGAGAAATCAGCCTTTAAAGGCGACCTATTATGCAAAAAACACTTTTATAAGGGGTAAAAACACAGTTGTGTGGTAACAGTCTGTAAGTATAACCAGCATATAATGATAAAAATTCATTCATTCAATTTTTTTTATAATCACACCTCATTAAAACCGTTTGCAGAAACACTTTGATTGAAATTTTCTCTTTGTACTTGTCATCAGAGAGGGAAAACCCTGCCCACTAGTGGCGATCTCTCCCTCATTAGCATAGGACGTCAGTCTTGTTTTTGAATTTTCCACTATGCTGACACATCTGCCCTCGTTTGAAAACAGCAGAACCTCATTTGAATTTAAAGCGGCAGACACCAAAACAGCACAATTAGGGGCAGGAGTTATAAAACAAAAGAGTTATAAAACATTATCTGTGTGATATATTGAGCTGAAACTTCTCATACACACTCTAGGGACATCAGAGACTTAACTTACATCTTGTAAAAAGCGGCATAATAAGTCCTCTTTTAAATTATGTATTGTAATTTGAATCTACAGACACAAACTGATGAAGTGCAAACACTGAAAGTGTATTGTAGAGGTTTTCTTTACAATGTACTGAACAAAAGCACTTTCAAAAAAGCCATAACGGCCAAAATCTCAAAATGAAGAGATGCATGGAAAGAAAGTAACTTGGTTTTTGCCTTTAAATGCACTTTTAATAAACTCTTTAATGGTGACTTTTCTATGTATTTGAAGTCTCGCCTCCTTTCAACAAATTGATTCCTCATTAAAAGCGCATTGTTCCGCGTTTGACAAAAGACCACAAAGGCCTGTCAAGCTGTCATGTTAAAACGCCTGCTGTACTCTCACAAGCCAAAGACTGGCTGCTACATCAAAGACGCTACACAAAGTCTCAGGTAAAGGCTTTCTACGGTTTGGATGCAGTCCTGCTCTACAATTAGCCAAGCGCTTCCTGTTATCAGGGCTTAATTGTCAATGAGTGAGCGTTTAATTGCTGTAGTGGCTGGATGGACTCTCTGATTGCTACTGGCTGTCCAAAAATGAAGACTGGCAGCTTTCTGTTTCGTCTGTTTTCATACCAAGTTTTAAGATGTTTTGTTGTTGTTGTTCAATTGGAAATCAAATGGATGAGACACATTCCTGTTTCCACTTGATGTTTTAATCTGTCTATTTAGTCTATTTTTAAATGACTTTACTGATTTCTTTGAGAGGTAATTCTGTCTGTGGGCTTTTTCTGGTCACTCGAAATAATATTGAGATGTAGGCTTATGCATTTTACATATTAATGGATGGTTTCATTATTAAAAACATGGATTTTGAGAATCGTTTTCAAAAGTTGAAAATCAAAAAGTTGTTGTTGTTGTAGTAGTAGTAGTAGTAGCCGTAATAGTCGAAGTAGTTGTTGTTGTTGTAGTAGTTGTTGCTGTTGCAGTTGTTGCTGTTGCAGTTGTTGCAGTTGTTGCTGTTGCAGTTGTTGCTGTTGCGTTTGTTGCAGTTGTTGCTGTTGCAGTAGTAGTAGTTGTTGTTGTTGCAGTGGTAGTTGTTGATGTTGTTGCAGTTGTTATTTTTGCAGTTGTTGTTGCAGCAGCAGCAGTAGTAGTAGTAGTAGTAGTAGTTGTTGTTGTTGCTGCAGTAGTTGTTGTTGCTGCTGTAGTTGTTGTTGCTGCGGTAGAAGTTGTTGTTTCTGCAGTAGTTGTTGTAGTAGTAGTTGCTGCAGTAGTTGATGTAGTTGTAGTTGCTGCAGTAGTTGTTGTTGATGTTGTTGTTGTTGTTGCTGCAGTAGTTGTTGTTGCTGCAGTAGTTGTTGTTGTAGTAGTAGTAGTAGTAGTAGTTGCTGCAGTAGTTGTTGTTGATGTTGTCGTTGTTGTTGCTACAGTAGTTGTTGTTGATGTAGTTGTTGTTGCTGCAGTAGTTGTTGTTGTTGTAGTAGTAGTAGTAGTTGCTGCAGTAGTTGTTGTTGATGTAGTTGTTGTTGTTGCTGCAGTAGTTGTCGTTGATGTAGTTGTTGTTGTTGCTGCAGTAGTTGTTGTTGTAGTAGTAGTAGTAGTAGTTGCTGCTGCAGTAGTTGTTGTTGATGTAGTTGTTGTTGATGTAGTTGTTGTTGCAGTAGTTGTAGTTGCTGCAGTAGTAGTTTTTGATGTTGTTGTTGTTGTTGTAGCAGCAGTTGTAGTAGTTGCTGTTTCATCAGTAGCAGCAGTAGTAGTAGTTGTTGTAAATTAAACACATTTAATTTAATTCATATTTCAGAAAACAGGACTGCATTCGTTTTATCTTCATTAAGAAATGTTACATTAATACCTCAAAACAATATAAATGCGTGTAGAAAAAAATATTTATTTTGCACCTTATGTAATACTTTAGACTGAAATTGTTGTCTTGGCAACTAAATGAAACCAGCCCGATCTCAGAATGCAACAGAAATGCAACTATTTTTGCGTTCTCAGAACAGTGGCTTATTCATATGGATTAATATACTGTAATATAATTTGTATGAAAATGTGTTTTGTTTTTTGTTTTTTAAAGGAGACACGCCCCCATGTCTAAACCACACCCCTAAACCCATCCATCATTGGAGGACAAGCAAATCAGATTAAAATATACAAATGAGATCATACTGTAGAAGTTCATAAAAATTTGCATTGAAACATGTTGAATTACTCTATTTACTTAACTGAAATAATTCAAATATAATACATTTTCTTAATATATTTAGCTTAACATACTTGCATAATAACCCTAATTTAGAGCACACTGACTAGACTATTAACAAAAGCATGCAATGGGTAAAAGAAAAATGGATATTTTTTATTCATTTAGTTATTTATGTTTTCTTCCATTCAACCTTTTTTTCCATCTTCACACACAGGATTAAATTCAGACGGCGGCGTGTTGCCAGACATGATGTTACATGAACACTGGATTCAGATGTGCTTTGATGCCTTTCTACCTCGAGATGCTATCAGAAGGAGCATTTTACAGGTTTGGAGAAAAGCTTCCCTCAGTGATGGTGTCTCTGAAACTCAAAGGTGAAGAGTGTTTTATGATTCTTTCTGGGTACATGAAAAAAAAAATAGTATAATCATAATAAAAGATACAAATGTAATGTCAGCTTCAGGCTTCACAGGTTTATATATATATATATATATAAATTATATTAGTTATATTTATATATGCATATATTTATATATATATTTATATATTTATATATATATGTTATGATGCAGTTTTAAGATATTTGTTTTTATGGACGATCAAGTTTTTTTTTTTTTTTTGCAGACTTGAATGGGTTATTGATGTTATAATGATGCAATATTACAGAAAATATACATTTTGAATGAACAGATTCTCTTGCTATGACTGAAAGGCTCATATATTGGTCTTCATCTGGATAACCTGCTGTCGGCGGCTTTTAGAATAGTTCGCCATCTTAAAAAGTAATTGAAAGCTGGATAATGAGTCTGCCAATTTAATAGAGTTTATCCAATAATTAAGGAAAATGCCAGATTAATACCAATAAAAGGGGAAAAATCAGTGATAATCAGATTGTATTTTTTTTAAAACCTCATATTTTTAATACCTAATTTTTATCCACCTGTTTTTTACGTAAGATCATTTTATTTATTTATTTGTTTATTTATTTATTTATTTATTTATTTATTTATTTATTTATTTATTTATTTATTTATTTATTTTATTTTATTTTATTTTATTTTATTTATTAATCAATTATATTTTATTTTATTTTTGTCAACAGGAAGTAAAACATAGTGCAACAAAGTCGATTTAAATATGTTTTGGTATATTATATTATATTATATTATATTATATTATATTATATTATATTATATTATATTATATTATATTATATTATATTATATTATATAGACTTCTCATTTACTTTTATTGATTTTACCTTTACAAAATGGCTTATTGATTTTATGGTATTTCATTATTGTAATTTTTTATTGTATTACCATAAACGCACTGGTTTGAAGCACAAGTTTAACCATTTGACTGCCATTTGTTTTCTCACTTACCCATATGCAAATGAATCAGAAGTCTTAACACAATTACAGAAAACAGCTTTCTTTCTCATTGAAAATAAGGTGAATACTGTTCTTTAGAATATTTGTAACTCATGAAATATCCTTTAAAAACTATCCTTTTATACTCCTATTATAGGAAAATGTCAAATTTGAGGTTATTGTTTAATTTTGGTCTCCTAAAACAAATCATTTTGCATCTCAACACTCAGTACCAAAACTTCTTGTCAAACAAATCCTACACTTTAAACAAAAATGCTGGGTTGTTTTTTTAACCCAACGTTGGGTCAAATAAGGACAAACCCAACCTTTAGGTTAATTTTCTCAATTAATGTATAATTAAACTTTTTTTTTTATTTTTATTTTTTACAATTTTTTAGATTACATGATAACAGGCCTATTTCGGCACACTGTAAAAACATTGGGTTCTTTTAACCCAACGTTGGGTCAAATATGGACAATGAAAATGTAGTTTAAAAGCCTGCATGAACCAGAAGCTGACCATCTTTTTTGCGTATTGTGATGCAGTTCCTAGAGAAATGGAATATTAAATGAGAAAACAGTGGGTGTGGCTTGTTTTTTTCTACTGCGAGCTGATTGGATGCAGTAAAGTAGGCATTTCATTCAGAAAGATTGGGCAATGGGTTTCGGGAGAGTTATTACAACCTAACAGACACCTCCTGCTTACTATTTCTGTTTGGCGCTGTCAAGACTGACAGTTGGAGGGGCGTGGTTAAGTATGTCAGCCACACCCAATGCCTCAGACAGACATAATCGGACAATTTAACTGAAAACAAACAGGAAGTGCATTTTCAGATTTTATTTAAAGATTACAAGGACATTTCTTTTTCTTAATGACATGCACAGACCAATTGTTCACCACAAAACTAGCAATGCAAGCTAACAAAGTCAATATGGTTAGTTTTGATTTCATGTGTACTTAAATGTAAATATAATAAAAAAAAATAACATAAAGGTTGGGTTTGTCCATATTTGACCCAACATTGGCTTTAAACACTCCAGCATTTTTTGGAGCGTGCCGAAATCAGTCTGACATCATGAACCCAGGATAAGATATTACACTCTTCAATGCACCAGTGATACTAATGTGATAGCATGAAAAGAAATCTCCTTCCACCCAGCAATAACTGTTTCCCTGTGACGGCAGGTTATACAAACAGCCTCTGCGAGATGTAATAAAATTTGTTTCCTTTCCTCGCCATCCAAAACACCACTTCTTCCGCGGTGTCTCTTTAGATTGTTTTGTATGTATAGACTTGTTCTGATAAAGTAGAGGTGAGCGCAGTGTGTTTAAGGGAACTGCGTGCCGATAGAGAGGTAATTTAGGTGCTGTAGTATGGATTCATTTTAGTGGAGATTAATGTCTGAGGCGTATCTAAGATGTTGCACTCGAGCGCTACATGGATTTGTGTGTGTGTGTGTTTGTGTGTGTGTTTGCAGGGGGGCAGCGATAGAGAGAAAAACAGGGTGATAAAAGCAGAAATATGGCTCTGTGCTCCTGCCCAAAGATGGCAGTCTCTCCCTGCAGGGGAGCGAGGAGCGCGGGGAGAACAGGTCATGAAAACAGGACGTTTATCCTCCATTAGAGCGCCGTTCCTGACAAAGTGCAGCCAGAACCACAACTGAATACTAATACTGCTGATTCTCTCGTTTCTCTCCCGCTCGCTCTTTCTCGCTGGCTTACAATAACACACAATTGCATTCATTTGGCGGAGGTGAAAACAAGAGTCTCTGACAAGCAGCCAATAAACACAGCGCTGCTATTTATCACCTAACTCCTTTTAAACTCTTATTTTCTGCATTGCTGGGGTCGCTCTTTTGAGCTTTTTTTTTTTCCCCCTCCACTTTTGAGCTCTCTAGCACATGCTAATATGGATCTCTAGCATCGTGGCATGGCTATGCATGTTCATACATGGTTCAATTCAGGGTCATTGCAGATCGAGCTGCCATTCCTGTGCTTTACCGCTAATTATCTCGAATCAAGTTGAGCTGATATCCTCTGACCTCTGGGTCACGGCACCAAAGGCTTTTTTTAAATGAGAGGACTTGGCTTTCCTGTCAAGCCCTGTGCTAAACAATCGCATCTGACATTTCAGTTTCAGATAGGCTGCTCACTTATACTGCAGGGATGTGATTTCCACACATAATTGATGTTCATTTCAAGGCATGAAGTTTAGGAGTGCTGTCTTGGTGCATTTTTATTTATTTATTTATTTATTTATTTATTTATTTATTTATTTATTTATTTATTTATTTATTTATTTATTTATTTATTTATTTATTTATGTGTGTGTATGTTTATTTATTATTACCATTTATATATTATTTTTATTGTTATTTTCACTATTATTGTTGTTGTTGTTGTTATTATTATATAAACTAATTTAAATATGACAGAGGCACCACTTTTAAATTTAAATAATATAATATAATATTATATAATAATACATTATATTATAAGCATCTATATCATCTGATTATTGTATTATCACCAGCTTTTCTTTATAGAATAGTCAGTCTTGTTGCCTAATTGTTTCATTATTTGTTGCATAATTTTTTAAACATTCAACCAAACATCCCTGCTTTTATTTATTTATTTATTTATTTATTTATTTATTATTGTTATTTCAAATAATTTATGAAATAGACATAAATTTGACATAATTTAAGAGATTATGACATTTATTACAGATGACATTATGACACAACTTTATTTACACAACATCCTTGTTTAGAATTAATTATATTTATTTATTTATTTATTCATTAATTTAATATTATTATTATTATTATTATTATTATTGCTGTTATTATTATTATTATTATTATTAATAATATTATTAATATTATTATTAATAATATTATTAATATTATTATATCATGTAATTTATGACATATGCACCACTTTTATTATATTATATTATATTATATTATATTATATTATATTATATTATATTATATTATATTATATTATATTATATTATATTATATTATATTATATTATATTATATTATATTGTCACCTGATTGTTATATTATCACTTGCTTTTTCTGTTGTGGCTGTTCTTTTTGCGCAATTCTTTCATCATTTGTCGCTTGGTTTCTTGAAAATTCAACCCAATATACCTGCTTCCAAAACCCAATGGCAAACCGTAATCTGCTGTGTGTGTTTTGAAGACCTTGAGACTGCGTGTGTGTGTTGTGTGTGTGTTGTGTGTGTTGTGTGTTTTTTCATCCCCTGCAGCGGCCCATTCTCTGGGTAAAGAGTAATGAACTCACGATCTCGAGAGCGACATGTGGAAATTGGTCCCAGTTGTGAGCTCTGGTCGCGTCAGCTCGGGTAGAATATGAGTGTTTGAACACTGACCTCAATGTCTGCTGCTATAATATAGGTCCCATTTTGGTTTTATCCTTGTTTATATCCAATGATGGTTTACAATACTAAACCATAAATATGTCATGAGCCTTTGTGGAATTTTCATTTTGCTCTCATGGCATGCACAAAAGTGGTGAATAGTTAATGAATAAATAATTATTGGTTAAATAATAAATAGATTTTTTTTTTATCACATAGCTAACATGTTGGTTGCATTAATTAGCATGTTTCAACATGGTTAGCATATTGCTATTGATTTGTGCATTTTCTAGCATGCAGCACACACTGCCTAATTTTCTTAACAATATAATATATGATATTCCAATATTCCCCAACAAGTCCAAAGACATAAGGTACAGGTGAATTGGGTAGACTAAATTGTCTGTAGTATATGTATGTGTGTGAGTGAGTGAGTGTGTTCCCAGTGCTGGGTTGCAGCTGGAAGGGCATCCGCTGCCTAAAACATATGCTGGATAAGTTAATATCCAATAATAAAGGACTAAGCCAAAAAGATAATGAATGAATAAATGAATGAATAATATTCCAATAGCAGTTTTTCAATTCCCATTATTTGATTCATTTTAATTTAATTTAATTTAATTTAATTTAATTTAATTTAATTTAATTTAATTTAATTTAATTTTATTTTATTTTATTTTATTTAATTTAATTTATTTATTTATTTATTTTAATAGTTATTTTGAAGTATACCATTATCCAAGTTGTAATGCTGTAAAGGCTGACCCATACAAACGATAAGTAATGCATTTTCACAATGCAAAAGTATTGTATGATGTGTTCCAGTTAGTTTATAAACAATTTTTAGTTATAACTTTTCTTAATATTTGTATCCATGTATTTGCACATGAGCTGAGTGTTTAGTATTAATGTTGCTGTTTAAATCTGAATGGGCCAAATTACTATTCATGAAGCAATAAACCATTGAAATCACAGCCAGAGTCACTGTTGGAGAGCACAGCAGTGCATGATTGGTAATTGTGTTGAAGGTGATCGGTCATTTCGCAGCCGTGTAGCAGGAGTGCATCAGGTTTAGTGAGAAGACCTACAAGCGTAAATGTGATATTATTGGATTCAGAGTTTGTAAATGACTAATATGGTTGTCTTTTGCACATTATTTTTTATAGAAAATCTTTAAAAATAGTATAGTGTAGAGTTCAGTGTACTGTTAATATGAAGGAGTTTTCTGTATTTGGTTTGTATTGGTGTTATTATACAGGTGTTATATGTTTAAAGAAAATATCTGGTAGTTTAATAGAAAATATATCTCTGCCAGGACGTTATCCCCCCTTTTTTTTTTTACAATATATATATACACATTGTGGTAAACACAAATTAACATTAGTGTGGCTAGCATGTTCTAGCATGAGTGAGCATTTTGTTGACATGGCCTGTGGTATTTTAATAATGCCTGGTGTTTTTTCAAATGTATATCACAGACCCATTAATCATTCATGGCATTAGCATGTTGAATTAGCATTGGTTAACATGAATGACCTATTTTTGCTGTCAATTAGCATGTTATTAATGCTGTAAGAAGGAAATAGCTTGTTAGCGTGCTGCTATCATGTTGCTAGTATAAAATTCCTCATCAATTATCACATTTCTTCAATGATCATGTTGCTAGCATGTTTCTTGCATGGTAACGATGCTACCATGAACTTTTTTTTTTTTTTTGCCACATGGCTAACGTTTTAACATTAATTACCATGTTTCTAACACGATGAACAAATAGCATTTTCTAACATGATGCTAGAATTATTGAACTCTTAACATGTTGCAAACATAATTTGATATTTGTGTGATTTGGCATGTTAACAATTCTACAGGTTCCTCGTGTTGTTGCTAGCATTCTGCTAACATGTACAGCAATAATAACATGAACTAGTATGATATTAGCAATAGCATAACATTTTTAATATAATTGAGCATTGTTGAATGCATGGTTTGACATGTTTCTAGCATGATTTAACATTGTTAACATGTCTTAACATTGGTAACCTGATTTAGCACATTGCTAGCATGTTTTTTGTGTGTTAATAATTTACATGTTGCTAAGGCTATTAAAAAAGGTAAACTGTCCCTGCTGAAAAATCCAGCTTTAACCAGTCTAAGCTATGTGACCAGCTAAATGACCAGCTAAAACCAGCTAAAACCAGCTTGACCAGCCTGGTTTAAGCTGGACATAGCTAGTTTTGGCTGGGCTCCCAGCCTGGCTAGGCTTTTCAAGCTGGTTTTAGCTGGTCATCTCCCAGCCTGACCAGCTAAGACCAGGCTGGAAATGGTTGAAAACCAGCCTGGAAATGGCCAAAACCCCTCTAAAACCAGGCTGGTTGACCAGCTTAAAACAGCCAACCACCCTAGGCTGGTTTAAGCTGGATTTTTCAGCAGGGGTAGCAAAACTGGTTCCCTAGTTTTGATCAAATTCAAAAATCCTTTGGACAAATTTCCTTCCAAGAGGGCACACAAATAGTAAAGACTGAAACATTTCTGCATTGGATGCTTTTGTATTGCACATTAACTGCTTAACAACTACAGACACCAAAGTTTTTTGTTTAATATAAGGAAGCACACACCTTATTCTGCTTTCCTCAAAGGCATTAGCATTTTTTTCTTAGAAAACAAATAAACAAAGAAAACAAGTCTATCCATTCATTTTAAAAAACATCCATTTTAAGTGTTCATTTTTGGTTGCTATTCTTTTAAACTACGCTCCACCACAGGTGCTTCGTAAAATCTTAAATGTTCACATTATCGTTCAATAGCAGCGCTGTGGCTCAGAGGAGCAGCGTACTTCAAAAGCATTCAACTTCTAATTGCCATGCTTGCATCACAGTGGGAGACGAGTCACGTACGAATGTAAATGTGTTATTAATATGTTGTCGCCATGACTTTATTGCAGCCATCTCTGGATTATTTTTTTTTTTATTCATGAGGCGACGTGCTGCCTTGCTTAAGAAATTAGCCTGAAGTCATGGGGGGAGAAAAGACTGAGCTTCTTTTGCTTTTTTTCCCCATGCAGCGAAATGACACTGTGGCCAATTACCAGGAGAACAGAGCATAATTATTGGAGAGGGATTGTCAGGAGAAGTGGACTGTTCAGATCTGCAAAGCTGCACTTCAGTGAGAGCGAGCTCTGAAAGTCATTCTTGCTAAGTCTCTATCTCACGTCTTTGTTAATTAAATTGCCCCACCAGTGGCTTCTCAACGAGTAATCCGTTTCAATGTTTAGCAGAGTTAGTGCAGAAAAGCTTGTCTTAGCATATGAGCTAAGTCTTTGCTAAAAATTACTTCAGCAGAGGTCAACGTGGGTTATGCGAGTTTCTTGAGTACTTTTTGAATCTAAGACACCTTTACATCTGTTAGTAAGATTAATTGTCATCATTCCAGTAACAAGTGTGTGATGCTAAATCTATCCAATATTGACTACTTTCAGAGGAAATAAAAAAAAAAAACAAATGTGATTGGATTGCCTTTGCTTTGTAAATGGTGACATGGTCAAACCACATTGTATGTGTACAGGTATGTAGTGTTTCTTTACAAAGTGACATTGCCATTTTCTGGCCTGGCATACATAATACAACCTCGTTTTTAGTCACTTCCAAGACTTGAGACCCTGAACCAAACGTACACACCCAAAACCCATACCAAGAATACACCCTTCAAAACCTATACCATGATTAGATCCTTTAAAACCCAAACCAAAACTTGTACCCATAAAACCTAGACCAAGTCTGCACCATTCAAAACCCAGAAGAAGGCTTGAGCCCCTAAAACCGAGACTATGTCTATACCCTTCAAACCCCTGACCAAGACTTAAACACCGAAATCTCAGACTAGGAATAGTCCCCCCAAGACCTGGAACCAAGGCTTAAGGCCCTAAAACTTTTATCAGGTTTTTTACCCCCCCCCCCAAGACATGAGCCCCTAAAACACAGACTAAGACTACACCTCCTAAACCAATACCAGGATTACACCCTTCAAATCCCAGACCAAGAGTAGACCCCTAAAGACCTGGACTGAGACTTGAACCCTCTGGCTAAGACTGCACACTTCAAAACCCAAGACTCAAAACCCAAGATCAAAACTTCAGACCCTAAAACCCATACTAAGCGCAGATCCCTAAAAACTTGGACCAAGACTTGCATCCCTTTAATATGAATAAAGACTTGAGCCTCTAAATCACTGACCAAAACTACACCCCCTAAAACCTATACCAAGAGTACACCCTTCAATATTTAGATCAAGACTTGAGCCCCTTAAACCCCGACTGAGACTACACGTCCCTATATCTATAAAAAGATTACACCCTTTAAAATCTAGACCAAGACTTTAGCCCCTTTAGCCCCCAAATCAAGACTATTGCCCCTATATCTATAGCAAGATTACACCCTTCAAAATCCAGACCAAGAATTGAGCCCCTAAAACCTAGATCATGATTATTCCCCCATATCTATACCAAGATTACACCCTTCAGAATCCAGACCAAGAATTGAGCCCCAAAAACCCAGATCAAGACGATTCCCCCATATCTTTAGCAAGATCACACCCTTCAAAATCCAGACAAAGAATTCAGCCCCCAAAACCCAAATCAAGGCTATTTCCCGAAATCTATACCAAGATTACACCCTTCAAAATCCAGACCGAGAATTGAACCCCAAAAACCCAGATGAAGACTATTCCCCTATATCTACACCAAGATTACACTTCAAAATCCAGACCCAGAATTGAGCCCCAAAAACCCAGATCAAGACTATTCCCTCAGATCTATTCCAAGATTGCACTCTTCAAAATTCAGACCAAGAATTGAGCCCCAAAACACCCAGATCAGGACTATTCCTCTGTATCTATACCAAGATTATACCCTTCAAAATTCATGCCTAGAATTGAGCCCCAAAAACCCAGATCAAGACTATTTCCCCATGTCTATACCAAGATTACACTCTTCAAAATGTAGACCAAGAATTGAGCCCCTACAGCCCAAATCAAGACTATTCCCCCATATCTATACCAAGATTACACACTTCAAAATCCAGACCCAGAATTGAGCCCCAAAAACCCAGATCAAGACTATTCCCTCAGATCTATACCAAGATTGCATTCTTCAAAATCCAGACCCAGAATTGAGCCCCAAAAACCCAGATCAAGACTATTCCCTCAGATCTATACCAAGATTGCATTCTTCAAAATTCAGACCAAGAATTGAGCCCCAAAAAAACCCAGATCAGAACTAGTTCTCCATATCTATACCAAGATTACGCTCTTCAAAATCCAGACCAAGAATTGAGCCCCTAAAACCTAGACCAGGACTACACCACTTTAAACCTATTTAATGCATGCTTTTTGAATTCATTTAAAAATATATTAAAGATTAATTAGGTTACTCAGATCAAATGCCTTGATTATTAAACAAGATTTCTGTGTTAAATTTGATAGCTTGACACAACATGTAAAAATAACCATAAAAAAACACACATGCATCTAGAACATCAAACGCTCATACTATACGTGACAACATGCAAACATTCAAACAGGATTTATTTCTCCTCGAGATGTTCTCTCATTTAAAAGACACTGATTCTCCTGTGGCGGCAGCAGTCAGGTTACTGCCTTGACATATTGAGGACACGATGAAAGCATGCTCAAGTTTGGCAGTAAAACTGAGAAATCCATATTTTAATGTACTCGTCGGTGGATAAACAATTTAACATCGCTCACTAAGCGTAAAAGTACAAACTGATGTAAATACTCTTTGGGCGACAAAGACGTTTATCGGCTCAGCAAGTGTGACGTGGATCCGACAGAGAAAGTGGGTTTATCTCGCTTTCCTGAAGTGGACAGAGCCGAATTAGTGTCAAGCGCTTTGGAGGGAAGTCTTGCTCTGGAGTTTAGGCTCTGCTAAGCGTGCCGTGCTGCCGATCCGTTCTGCAATGCATGCGGGGTGTTAAATTACCCTCTGTATGGCCCGCGGGTGCTTCTATTGAGCCATTGGTAGGCTGTGCAATGTTTTTCATTTACAATCATATTAAAATTCTTGTTTAAACAATATTCAAACTACCACTGATTAATAAATATCACCTTTTTTCAATCAATGTCATCAATATCCTCCCAAGCGGTGTATTACAGTTCAGTGATGGACCTTTGATCAGAGGCAAGCCCAAATTAAGATGTATGCATAGACTGTCAACAGTGTAATCCCTTAATAAAGAGAAGGGCTTTGTTGAGATTAGAAGGGCTGAGGGAAGGTAGAGAGCCGAGGCTCTTCATTTATCCATATCACCGCTGTAACATACAGCGGAGTCTCTTGAAATAACACAAACCCAGAAACGTGCCAGAAAAATATGTCTTTAAATACTGTAATGCATGCTTTAGTAATTTAACTCACCCATTAAATATTGCCACTATGATCCCAGTGGTGTTACTAGGGTCTCGTCGGTAGTTGATAAGGTGCAGTTGATGCTAGGTGGTTTATGAAGTGTTCTTGTAGGTGCTAGGTGGCTTCTGTATTTGCTAGTTTGTTTTAGGTGGCTACTAGAGGATTCTAGTTGCTAATATTTAAGGTGGTTTCTTGTTCTAGTGATTTGTTGTAGTTGCTAGGTGTTTGCAAGGCTATTCAAGGTACAGTACCTGTTTTGTGTGATTTGGTAATCTGGGTTGATTAGGGTGGTCTGGAACAGATACTGTGTTCTCGGCTGTTACTTAAGTATTGTGGGTATCTATTAGGGTGTTTTGAGTTGGTGTTTGAGTGTTATGGGTGGTTGCTAAAGTGTTCTGGGTTGCTGTAGAGGTGTTTTGGGTGTATGTTGTGGTAAACTGGGTTTTTGGTAGGGTGATCTTGGTGGCTTTAAGAGTCCTCTTGGTAGTTAAAGTGTTCTAGATGTCTGTTAGGGTGTTTTAGGTCTATGCTGTGGTATTCTGGGTTATTGTTGGGGTGTTCTGGTTGGCTGTAATAGTTCTTGGGGGTTTATACGGTGCTCTTTGTGGTTGTATTGTGTTTGTTAGGCTGATTTGACTTGCTAGGGTGTTCTGAGGTGTTTCTTTGGTGTTTGAGTGTTATGGGTGGTTGCTAAATGGTTCTAGGGGTCTGATAGGGTGTTCAAAGTGGCTATTCTGAATGTAAGCAATGGTGTTCTGGTTGGCTGATTTTGGTATTCAGGGTGGTTGTTTGGGTGTTCTGAAACAAATATGTTTCTCTGGTGCAAAACTAAAGTGTTCTGGTTATCTGTCAAGGTGTTCTAAAGTGATTTCTAGGCTGTTCTGGGTTGTTTTTTGGTGTTTGGATGTTATGAAAATGTTCTGGATGTTTGTTAGGATGTTCTGGGTGGTTGAAAGGGAGGCTGCAAGGTTGTAGACTGGGTAGACACTAGTGTATTCTGGACGATATGGCATTCTCAGATGATTGTTGGATGTTTGGGGTGGCTGATTGGGTGGTTGTTATTGGGTTCTAGAAGTGATAGGGTATTATGAGCGGCTGATAGGGTGTTAAATCATCTGGGTGAAAGGGTTTTCAGGGTGATTAATTTGGCGTTTTGTAACTTATAGGATGTTCTGAGTGTCTTTTTTTGTAGTGGGGAGTTTTTTCTCTCTCTCATGTTATCATTCATCAGATAAAACTTCTGTATTGGATTGCTTATGAAAAATCGATAGTACCATAGACTTTACCAACTGCACTATTTCAGACATTATTCATCACTTATGGATTTGTTCACATCTCTTACAATAGTAAGCAGTACTAATAAGCACAGTGGCAGTGATGCAACATACATAAGTGACACCTTTTCCTGCCAAGCCCCAGATTAGTCATCTAATGCACAGCGCAGCACGACTGTCACACAAAAATTTTGGCTGTCTGCATTAAAACCGAGTCTTTCAAGAGCTTTCAACCTACACAAAGATGGATCAGTGCACTTTGCTTTCCTCCCAAAGCCCCCCTTTTTTTTTTTTTTTTATACACACGAGCTAACTAAGAGTGTGTCATGATGGCAGGTTTGAATGTATACTTATCACTAGGAGGCCGGAAACACCATTAGGAACCTTTAGTTCTGCCAAGGGTTGTGAAAGGTTACTTATAACATCATCAGCCCCCTGCCAGCATCTACCACTTTATATAGTTCTCGTAAAAAAAATCACTGTCCACACTCTGTCATTCTCTAAAGCAAGACATTTTATAGTTTCTGTCTTTCGCAGCATGTTGAATTGGACGCATTTGGCTGTCGGCGGCTTTATTTGCATTCTTAATGCCTAATTAAGGAATAATCGACTACAGGGGGTTGAATTATTAGAAAATAAGGAGGTGTTGCAGCCATTGTGTAAAGAGTGTGCATTATTTTTTAATAATCCAATGAGCTAGAGTCAAATATTCAACTTATTCTGATGTGATGGCATTTTCCGGATGATTTATTTTAAGATATTTGTCAGGGTTTGTCCATAAAATTCTCAAATTTTTGAGATCTGCAGAAAATACTTTCATTTTCCTGGAAAGATTTGCACACCTTAGAATGTTTATCAGCCAATTAGTGTCAAGCATTCAGCAGCCCTGTAGCGTAATAAATTATTTGCAGTGTAAAGCTGCGGTAGTCATGTTTTTATTTCATACAATCTCAGTATAATTCGTTCTGTGCGTGTTTGGATTGGTGCAGCATGAGCTCAAAGGCGCCGGACTCCTGGGATGCCCCAACAATGAGAACTGACAGGTACAAACTTGCATGTCAACATGCATTTCTGCCTGTGACGGATGTAATGCGCTGCTGCAGGCCTGCCATTCAAGTTAAATGAATGATTTGTCATTCAGAGAACACAGAGTCTGATATATAACAAAATGCCAAGCCATGAAACGTTTGCTTTAAATAAAGACAGCAAAGGTACATTTATTTTCCTGTCTTAAGATGTGTTTATGTTTTATTTTCTGCACACATCTATTTAGGAATGATTCTTAATTAATATAAAAAATATATATATATTTATTATATTAAGCATTCTTTCAATGTCGATTATCAAAAGTAAATTTGACATTTATTTAATTGAGTTCAGTTCAATAAAATGTAATAAAATTATGTTTAATTAATTGCATTTAAGTAATTTAGTGAACAATCCACATTTTCAATAATAAATTAGATTGTTATATGCATTATATATTTAATTTTATTTTAAATTTGTGTATAAATTGAGCCGTTTTTTTTTTGTTTGTTCGTTTTATTGACAATGCATACTGTCAGGGAATTGTGGTTGCCAGATCATTCCTATTTGTTAAGCCATTCTGATGGAAGATTTCTGGCATATTTGTACTGTGGATGTTTGTTGTTTTACTGGATGTCATTGCAATCCTGTATTGTTTTCCAGAGATGTTGTTTGGTTGTGCCTGGTTGAATTTATTTGAATGGTTATAAATTGCTTCTTGGAGAATGGTGATAGTAAAACGCGATGACCATTGTGTGACCCCCGATTGAGGTGAGAAATCGCTTCATTTCTCTAATCGATTTAGTATCGGTGACCCGTTGAGCTGCAAAGTACCCAAGGCTGCTCTTTTTATTGCCTGGCTGATTATTCGACATGCCGAACAAGTGTATTTCTCAGGAACAGGTGATGCCGTCACTGTTATTTCGTTTGCTGGATGTGAGAGATGAATCCTACATTTAAAGCAAGAAACTGCAAGTATATATGGATGAATGGATAAATAAATAAATGTTGTATAATATATCATGTTTATCACTTTAAAAGCTGTTTATTTTAAGAATTGTAGACTTAAAAAAAAAAACAGATTTTCTAAAATGTTATGTTTAAATATGCTAATGAGGCATTACTTAATAAAATATGTGCTAATTTGCATACAGTTCTAGCACAAAAAAATCTGCATATTGGATGAAGTCATGTTCAAAATTGCTTGCTTAAGTTTTTTTTGAGACATTAGAGTCAAAGATTTTCACAGAGGGGATTTTGAGAATCTTTTTATCACTTCATAAATCAGAAAATACTTCGATAAGCCAGAAAAAAAAAGCATTATCACCTTTTTTGTAGAATAAAATGCATTATAAAAAAACGGTTTGTACTGTCAGAATACAGATATGAATAAAAAGATCATGTTTTGTGCAATTAAGAGCTTGTGAGGGGACATTTATGTTTCAGCTCAGGAGAAAAAGCTAATTTTGAGAAATACATTTTTGAGAAATTTTGAGAATTTATTTCAAGAAAAAATTAATTCTTTAAAAACATGTATTGTAATTAAAATCTATTGAGACAAATTGATAAAAAGCGACAAAAGAAACATAAATGTGCATTTTGCAGGTGTTTTATTTTTTGTTGTTTTTTTTTTTTACATTAGACTGATAAAAAAAGAGCCAAAAAGCTCAATCTCAAAATTGTCAGTGCATGAAAGCAGTGTTTTTGCCTGCGGTGTCTCACTTTTATGATGAAATCTTGACAAGCACCCCTGGACAGAGGTAAGCAAAAGGGAGGGAGCGTCCAGGATGAATGAGAAGCTTTAAAGACCACAGGAACACAAAGGGTTGTTGATGATGCTTTCTCATTTCTCACAGATGGATGGACGGGCGGATGGATGGTTGGATGGACTGATGGATGGAGCGAATGGATGGATGGATGGATAGATAGATAGATAGATAGATAGATAGATAGATAGATAGATAGATAGATAGATAGATAGACAGACAGACAGACAGACAGACAGACAGACAGACAGACAGACAGACAGACAGACAGACAGACAGACAGACAGACAGATAATATAATAGACAGATGGATGAGTAGACAGATGGATGAGTAGACAGATGGATGGATGGATGGATGGATTGGTGGATGGATAGACAGACTAGATGGAGGGATGGGTGGATGAATAGACAGATGAATGGATGGACAGATGGATAGACAGACAGGTAAATAGATAGACCGATGGACGGACGCATAGATGGATAGATGGATGGATGGATGAATGGACAGATTGATGTACGGATGGATAGATGGAAGGATGGATTGACGGATGGACGGATGGATGGAAGGATGGATGAATGGATCGACAGACAGATGGATAGATTTGAGGGATAGATGGATGGATGGACGGATGGTGAATTTGATGGATAAATGGATGCATGGATAGATGGATGGATGATAGACAGATAGACAGACAGATTAAATAATAGACAGATGGATGGATGGATAGACGGATGGATGGAAAGATGGATGGACGGAATAGATAGAGGGATGTATTGATGGATAGACAGGACGGATAGACAGATGGATAGACAGATAGACAAATAAATAGATAGACTGATGGATGATGTATGGACAGATGGATTGATGGATGGACGGGACATGTGGATGTATGGATAGATAGATGGATGGATGGACAGATGGATTGACGAACGGATGGATGGATGGATAGACAGATGGATGGATGGGCAGATGGATGGATAGATTTGAGGGATAGATGAATGGATAGATGATGGATGGATGGATAGATATACGGATGGATGGACAGATGAATTGACGAACGGATGGATGGATAGATGGATGGGCAGATGGATGGATAGATTAGAGGGATAGATGGATGGATGGATAAATTTGCTAGATAGATAGATGGATGGATGGATGGATGGATAGATGCATATACAGATGGATGATAGATAGATCTCTTTCTTTCTTTCTTTCTTTCTTTCTTTCTTTCTTTCTTTCTTTCTTTCTTTCTTTCTTTCTTTCTTTCAATGATCTAAACCAGTCTATTAAACTAATTAATAGCTTTTTATAATGATACATAATTTGACAGTAAGTTTTTTTGTTTCCCCCACATTTGTTTAGGTCATTTTGAAACACTGGATTGCAGATTTCTTTTTAAGCATATTTAAGTCACAATTAAATTCACAGTTAGCAACCGTTTTCATTGACTCATCTTAAAATGTGCTCATTTATTTATCTAGCCAATAGAAGTCTGAACATTTGCAAAACCATCTGCAAACAGCACGACAGAACATTTAACAAACATGACTAATATTAACACAATTGGGAAACATCTTTAAAAAATATCTGTTGAATTAGATTTTATTTATGAGGAATTTAAATTTAAAAGAGTCAGAGCTGTAAAACATCTGGAATGTCCACAGCAGGAGCGTTTAATATTCATGACTGATATTATGAGGCCAAGCGGGATAAAATTATGCTTTAAATTGTTTAGTTTGAGTGTGTCTGAGCTTCTGGGTCACTCTCATCTGACAGATGACAAATAAAATGATCCACATTTATGAACATCTGCTCTCCTCGGACAACAGCCACATCTCACCCAGACCTGAAATTACACTCGTGCAAGCTAATCAAGCTTCCTAATAATATTGTCAATGGTTTTATTTTACCGTCATAATGAAAGGGAAGTTAAACATGTCTTTTTTTTCCTCTATCATGACGTACATCCACTTGAAACAGTCCTGAAATTAAAAAAAGAGGGTCCATGATTTTGTAAGTTTGGAATCCGATTGGATTATTGGAAGATGGGCATTGCTAACATTGACAAATGGGATGAGAAATGAATGAAGGTAAAGCAGATATAACCCACGTACTGATAACCCCTCCCCAAATGACTTATAGCCCTGCCCCAGATGACTAATAGCCCCACCCTAAATAAATGAGAGCCCAACACTAAATAACTGATAGCCCACCCTAAATGACTAATAGTCCCGCCCTAAATTACTGATAGCCCCTCTCTAAAGCAGTGGTTCCCAAACTTTTCAGCCCGCGACCCCCAAAATAACAATGCCAGTGACTCGCGACCCCCAAAATAACAATGCCAGTGACTCGCGACCCCCAAAATAACAATGCCAGTGACTCGCAACCCCCAATATCCTCCGAGGTTGTTATAAATACAGAAACCTTGCATGCAATGGCGCACACACACCAATAGACCCAAGTCTATTCTTAGTTTAATTTAAATTTTTTTTTTGTATGTCAGTGCTAATGTGCCAGAAAGTTTAACCTGGTGTTATAAAATCAATCTGCTGCATCTGACGCTATTGCTGTGTCTTTAATATAATGTAATTACCCCAGAGGTCGCAATCCAATTTAACTAGTAACTATAAGGTACTATAGTAGCTATATATTATATAGTAACTATAAACGACTATTTTTTTTTCTTCAATAGGTTATGGATAAAATATGGTAATTCTTATGGTTTAATAAAAATAAATAGATTTTTGGAAATCACCAGGCAACCCCCCTTCATTGTCCCGCGACCCCTCAGGGGGTCCCGACCCCCACTTTGAGAACCACTGCTCTAAAGAACCAATACTCACACCCTGAATGACTAATAGTCCTGACCCGATAGCTCAGCTGTAAAGGACTAATAACCCGCCCTAAATGACTAATAGTCCAGCCCAAAATGATTACTAGTCCTGCCCAAAATTACTGATAACCCCTCTCCAAAGAACTAATAGTCCCACTATAAATGACTAATAGACCTGATTCCTGAACCAAATTATTGATAGCCCCACTCGAAAGGACTAATAGTCCAGTCCTAAATGACTAATAGTCCAGTCCTAAATGACTAATAGTCCAGTCCTAAATGACTAATAGTCCAGTCCTAAATGACTAATAGTCCAGTCCTAAATGACTGCTAGTCTTGCTCTAAATTACTGATAGTCCCACCCTAAATGACTAATAGCCCACCCTAAATGGCTAATAGCCCCGGCCTAAATTACTGATAGCCCCACTCTAAAGGACTAATAGCCCACTCTAAATGACTAATAGCCCGCCTTAAATTACTGATAGCCATACCTTAAAGGACTAATAGCCCACCCTAAATGACTAATACCCCCAGCCTAAATTACTTATAGCCCCACGCTAAAGGACTAATAGCCCACCCTAAATGACTAATAGCCTCGGCCTAAATTACTTATAGCCCCACGCTAAAGGACTAATAGCTAGGCCCACACGGAATCTGCGCGCGCAGAATTCCGCAGATCTCGCAGATTTTTAGCCCATCATTAATTCTGTTTATTTACTTGAGTAAATGTGTGTAAATCTGAATTTATTCAGTTTTTAAATTACACATATTTCACATATTAAGGTTTTAGTTATGAGACTACCAAAATAATTCCGCAGAAATCTGCAGATTTTTACCAAAATTCTCCGCAGAAATTGCAAAAAACGTCCGCAGATTCCGTCTGGCCCTACTAATAGCCCACCCTAAATGGCTAATAGCCCCGGTCTAAATTACTGATAGCTCCTCTCTAAAGAATCAATAGCCCGCCCCAAAATGACTAATAGTCCAAACCTAAATTGCTAATAGCCCGTCCTAAATGACTAACTCCTAATGTTACAGTCCTAATGTCCTGACTCTCTGTGGTCATTAAGAATCCTAAGATGTCCTTCGAAAAGAGTAGGGGTTTAACCCCGGCATCCTGGTCAAACCTGCTCACTGGCCTCTGTCCATCATGGCCTCCTAACCCTCCCCATATCATAATTGGCTTCATCACTCTGTCTCCTCTCCACCAATCAGCTGGTGTGTGGTGTTCGGTCTGGCGCAATATGGCTGCCGTCGCGTCATCCAGGTGGATGCTGCACAGTGGTGGTGGATGAGGAGACTCCCCCCATTGTGTAAAGCGCTTTGAGTGCCCAGAAATGAGCTATACTGTATAAATGTAAGGAATTATTATTATTATTATTATTATTATTATTATTACTAATAGTCCTCCCTAAATGACTAATAGTCCTGCCTTAAATGGCTAATAGCCCTCCTTAAATTACTGATAGCCCCTCTCTAAAGGACTAATATCCCGCCATAAATGGCTAATAGCCCGCCTTAAATTACTGATAGCCCCACTCTAAAGGACTAATAGCCCACCCTAAATGGCTATTACCCCCAGGCCTAAATTATTGATAGCCCCCCTCTAAAGCACTTGTAGTCCACCCTAAATTACTAATAGCCCATCTTAAATTACTGATAGCCCCACCCTATTTGACTGATAGCCCCACCCTATATGACTAATAGCCCCACCCTATATGACTAATAGCCCACCCTAAATGGCTAATAGCCCCACTCTAAAGGACAAATAGCCCACCCTAAAAGGCTATTAGCCCAGGCCTAAATTATTGATAGCCCCACTCTAAAGCACTAATAGTCCACCCTAAATTACTAATAGCTAGGGTCAGACGGAATCTGCGGACGTTTTTTGCTATTTCTGCGGAGATTTTTGATAAAAATCTGCGGACTTCTGCAGAATTATTTTGGGAGCATCATAACTAAAACCTTAATATGTGAAATAAAAAATAATATCTTTTTATCTTGTATTTAATGTTTAAAATGCAAATCAATTCAATTAACTATAAATAGTTAACTGTAAGTAAATAAACAGAATTAATGATGGGCTAAAAATATGCAGAAATCTGCGGAAAATCTGCCTAATTCTGCACACGCAGATTCCGTGTGGGCCTACTAATAGCCCACCTTAAATTACTGATAGCCCCACCCTATATGACTAATAGCCCCACCCTATATGACTAATAGCCCACCCTAAATGGCTAATAGCCCCGGCCTAAATTACTGCTAGCCCCTCTCTAAAGGACTAAAAGCTCGCCCTAAATGACTGATAGCCATACCCTAAATGACTAATAGCCCACCCTAAATGGCTAATAGCCCACCCTAAAGGACTAATAGCCCCGGCCTAAATTACTGATAGCTCCACCCTAAATGACCAATAGTCCAGCCCTAAATTACTGATAGTCCTGCCCTAAATGACTTATCACCCACTCTAAATTACTAATAGCCGCGCCCTAAATGACTAGTTCTGTCCCTAAATGGCTAATAGCCTGCCCTCAATGGCTAATAGCCCACCCTAAATTACTGATAGTTCCGCACTAAAAGCCAAAAATACATGTGAGCCAAAAATGCATTGTCAAAATTATTATCGACGTTTCTTTTATGCTAAAAAGTGAAGTAAAGCGCATGTTCCATGAAGTTATTTTGTAACAGTGATTCTAACAACCCCCCAAAACCAGAATAACCCAGTTCATTTGATTATTGATGTGACTTTTGAGTTTGTCCATAGAGCCACAGGAGTGTGTGTGTGTGTGTGTGTGTGTGTGTGTGTGTGTGTGTGTGTGTGTGTGTGCGTGTGCGTGCTTCAGGCAGCTCTGGTCACTGCTTTTGTAATTAAATTGAGAAACACATCTTTGTGGTGCATTCTGGGAATTGGTGAACCACAATGCAGATCGCATCAGACTACAAACGGTTATAAAGATGTGCTCTTTTGTCCCCGGTGAGCTCTGCACATTTAGCTGGTAATTAAATAGCCAGTGAATGTGAACTGGACGGTGAGAGAATTATGCAAATGTAATATTTCTGTCTTTACTGCGGGCCCGACAGTATCTGGACACTTGCGCCACACTTACAACTGTGCAAATGTCATTTCTGTGACAAAAGGTCAGCCATGAAGCGCTTACTTTAAAATGAAGACAACACACACATGCTTTTTTCCTCAAGCAATGCTTTTATCCCACACACACAAAAAGTTTAAAATAAGATATTTTATTATTTATTTTTATATTTATTTTATATTTATTTTATTTTATTTGTTTCCAGCATTTTTATTCTGTTATTTATTTGTGTTTTATTAGTTTTTATTTTAAACAATCTAAATATTAAATTTTAATGATCTATCCAGCTATAACTGTGTTTCTATCTAATTTATTTACAATATTTAACTATCTCTCAAATTGTTGTATATAATGACAAATATTTCATAGTAGATAATGATTTTTATCTTCATAAGTTTATTTATTACTTATAATTTTCATATTAAACATTTAAATATACAAATATTTTTTATTTATGATTTAAAATTAATTATTTTCATCTCTCCAACTATTTATTTATTTATCTGTACAACTGCATGTCTATCTAAATGTTTATTTACAATAGTGTCTGTATCTGTCTATAGAGTAGATATTTTTATATCCATTTATTTTAAATAATTTATTTTATTTATTCAACTTAAATTTAAAAAAAATAATTTTTATTTTTGTTGGTTTAAGCCGTTTCTTCATTAGTTTGTTCATTTTTTAAAAAAATAAAATTTAACTATTTATATATTCTTCCAAATATTTATTTATTTATTTATTTACTTGCTTATCTGTAGAACCCTGTTTTTATCTAGATGTTTATTTACAATAGTTACTTATCTGTCTTGTTGTGTATAATAATAAAAAAAATTCTGTAGTAGATGTTTATTTTTATATCATTAATTAATAAAAAAAAAATACTGTAATTAATCAATTTTATTTTTTCAACTTTCATTATATATATAAAAAAGCCAAAGCCATCTTTATTAGTTTGTTTAATATTTTTTATAAAAATTTTTATAAAATTATTTGTTTATTTATTGGTCTGTCTGTCTGTAGGTCTATATATCTACAGTATCTGTATTACTACATTTTTATCCAGATATTAATTTACAATAGTGAAATATCTATCTGTCTAATTGTTGTATATAATATTAAAAAAAAAACTATAGTAAATATTTATTTTTATCTCCTTTATTTATTTATTTATTTATTTATTAAATAAATATACGAGCAGCAGTGGGTAGAACAATCGCCTCACAGCAAGAAGGTCGCTGGTTCAAGCCTCAGCTGGGTCAGTTGGTATTTCTGTGTGGAGTTTGCATGTTCTCCCTGTGTTCGTGTGGGTTTCCTCCGGGTGCTTTGGTTTCCCCCACAAGTCCAAGAACATGTGGTACAGGTGAATTGGGTAAGCTAAATTGTCCGTAGTGTATGTGTGTGAATGGAAGTGTATGGATGTTTCCCAGTGATGGGTTGCAGCTGGAAGGGCATCTGTTGCGTAAAACATATGCTGGATAAGTTGGCGGTTCATTCTGCTGTGGCAAATAATAATAAAGGGACTAAGCCGATGGAAAATGAATGAATGATATATCCACTATATCCACTAATATTACCACTATAAAATAACACACAACATGCTTTATTATTCTGCTTGGTTTGATATTGATCTTATTTTAGTAAGTGCAGATGAAATGTTGACATATTGTGTGTCCTGTTCTGCACACTAAATCCTCAGATGATGAACTGATACTGTGATTGGCTCATGTAAACAGTGTAGAGAGTCATGAATGCAGATGCGGCTCGGGATTAATGAGGATCTGAACTCGTCTCTGAAAGAGTCAAAGGTGGAGCTTTGGAGGATTTAATGAGCTCCTGTGACATTTGATAAATAATGCAGCGTTTTTAAAGCCTCTGCTGCTCTTGATGAACATGTGCGACTGTAAATGCTGCTGACCACTCGCTTTCATGAGCTCTTTTTAACACCGCAGTCCCATTAAAAAAATAAAAAATGAAATGACTTATTTAGTGCAGAGTCAGTCACACTTTACCACGTCTGTTCAAGTGTGAGCTTTAAAGCATTTGAGATTTATTTGGCGAGCCAAACTGTTCACAAAAGTGGCATAATTTATTTAGGCTGTTAATTTATTAATGAAAGAAAACAAGTATTTATTTATTGAATTTCCTTTTAAAAAAAATATTTATTGTTATTTTTGGTTGATTAAGTCTATTTTTTTTTTTAATCCATCTAGTACCATTTTTATTTATTTATTTATTTATTTATTTATTTATTTATTTATTAAAGTTTCTAAATTGTAGCTATCCAACTATTATACAACCTTGTGTCCATCCAGATATTTATTTAAAATAGTTATCTATCTGTCTAACTGTTTTATATAATAATTATATCAATAGTAGGTATTTATTTTTATCTCCTTTATTTATTTATTTATTTATTAAAGTTTCTAAATTGTATCTATCCAACTATTATATAGTCTTGTGTCTATCTAGATATTTATTTACAATAGTTATTTTTCTGTCTAATTGTTTTATATAATAATAAAAAAAATCAATAGTAGCTATTTATTTTTATCTTTTTTTAAATTTATTTATTTATTTATTTATTTATTTATTTATTTATTTATTTATTTATTAAAGTTTCTAAATTGTATCTATCCAACTATTATACAACCTTGTGTCCATCTAGATATTTATTTAAAATAGTTATCTATCTGTCTAACTGTTTTATATAATAATTATATCAATAGTAGGTATTTATTTTTATCTCCTTTATTTATTTATTTATTTATTTATTTATCAGAAATGGTGTATTATAAAATTATACATACAATAAATTATAAATATATTATAAATAAATAAATATTTTGTATTGTATTTAATAATAATAATAATATTAATAATAATAATAATAAAAATAATTGTATATATAATAAAAAAAATTATGCAAATAGTTTTATAATGTAATGGATAATAATATTGAAATGGATAATTATTACTAAGATTAATTAACAATTATTTTATTATTTTATTATTAGTTGATACTTAATAAAAATATTATTATTAATACATAAATTATTACAGTTAATTATTATTTAATAATACTGAAGCAACCTTCATGCTGTGAGGTGACAGTGCTAACCACTAAGCCACAGTGCCGCTTGTATTTTTTTAATTTGACTTATTTAAATAATTATTACATCTTTAGTTATAAATCTGTAAAGTCTATTCCATTAAATAACAAACAAACTAATTTTCCTCGGACCGTTCCTCTCAGTCCTCCGTCTCTTCAAACACAGCCATTATATACAAAATCTCCAACGTTTTTCATTGTGTAATTTTTTTTTTTCACCCCATTCCTGCACCTGCGCTCTTATTTCCAGCATGTCTCGTCCGTGGGGGTTTGTGGCATTTTTCTGGCTTGTGTTTTGTGTTGCGCTCAGGAATACGAGCAGAAAAGTGGGTTGTCTTGCTTTAATGGTGCCCCGTTTGGCCTGAACAGATGCGAGGCCTATTTTCCCATGATGCCCCATTGCAGATGAGACTTGAAATCATGAAGACACACAAACACTGACACACATTACAGCAGAACACTTACACTCTGTCCTTCACGTCAATAGTCTTTGCTTTCTACAAACATGTGCTCCTTATTAATAAGCAGAAGGCTTGTCTTTATTGTTTGTAGTTATTGTGCTCCGTCTATCAATTGTCTTTCCATTTTTGCTTGATCAGATTTTAGCTGCATGCATGTTAAATGATGTTTTAGGCTCATGGTGTTTAAAATAGCATTGGTTTTTGTGTGAGGGACTCCTTAAGTTCGTCCTTAAAATTAATGTAAATTTTGTTTAGCACAGTGTTTCTCAACCACGTTCCTGGAGGCCCACCAACCCTGCATGTTTTGCATGTCTCCTTTGTCTGTCACACCCATCACAGGTCTTTCAGTCTCTGCTAATGAGCTGATGATCTGAATCAGGTGTGTTTAGTTAAGGAGACATGGAAAATGTGCAGAGCTGGGGGTTGAGAAACACTGGTTTAAATAAAGAAAAAATGCGCTAAAAACAAAACTTTTTCTTAAATAAAACAAATTCGTGTGAATAACACTTATATTTTGTATATGAATAAGTATGTATATATTTTTAAATTAAATAAATATATATATACATAAAATTATATTCATACATGTGTGAAAAAATTATATAATTTTTAAAATGTATTTATTTATACACACTAATTATATATATATAATTATTATTTAAATATTTATTTATTACTTTTAATAGCATTTTATTTTATTAAATCCACTGCATTTATATAAAATGGGATTCAATACCAATATACTGTTTATTGATGGAAATGGAAAAGAATTCTTTATAATAAATAATTATTCAATTAATGTGTTACTAAATGATAGAATTGTATTTTTAAAACATTATTCAATTATTAAAATAAAATATATAAATAAATAAATGTTTTACTACAATTAATAATAAAACAAGTGTCTATATTATTATTATTATTATTATTATTATTATTATTATTATTATTTATCACAATAATAATAATAATAATAAATTATATAAATAATAATAATAAATACTAAATAATAATGTTATCAATTTTTATTATTATTATTATTATTATTATTATTATTATTATTATTATTAATCACAATTATAATAATAATAATAATAATAACAATAAATATTAATATGATATATACTAAATAATACTACTAAATACTAAATAATAATATTTATCAATTAATAATAATAATAATAATAATAATAATAATAATAATACTAATAATAATAATATTAAATAATATTATATAAATAAAAATATTTATTCATTAATTTTCTTGTCGGCTTAGTCCCTTCACCAATCCGGGGTCGCCACAGCGGAATGAACCGCCAACTTATCCAGCACATTTTTACACAGCGGATTCCCTTCCAGCCGCAACCCATCTCTAGGAAATAAATAATATTTTTAATATTATATAAATAATAATGCTAAATACTAAATGATAATACTATCAATTAATAATAATAATAATAATAATAATAATAATACGACGACTACTACTACTAATAATAATAATAACAACAACAACAACAACAACAATAATAATAATAATAATAATAACAATGTTGTTATATATATATATATATAGAGAGAGAGAGAGAGATATCATATTTTATAATACATATATGAAATAAATAATTAAATTTGTACATTTATTTGTAAAATCAATTGCGTTAAATAAACTACTTATCATTATTTTAAACTTGTTCGTTGGTTGGTTGGAATTTTGTTTATGGAAATAAATGTAATCCAAAACTAAAAATGCATAAATAAAGCCTTAAATTACATGAGCAAAATCTCAAAAATGCTGTAATTAAATGCTATTAGGAGAGTCTCTTGTTCAGATATTGCTTAATTACAAATAAAACATGCTGTAAATTCATGTTTCCTGCTGAGTTTAGTGAGTCTATTTGAGTCGGATCTTCATCTTTTGTGTGCTCCAGCCGTTTGGAGTTTTCCTGCACCTCTGCTCCAGATGCTGACAGTGGTAAAGTGTGGCAGGACGTCCCGGCGAGAGCGAGGCGCTCAGTGTTAATGATGATTAATGAGGAGAGGAGAAAGGCTTCTGCTCCTGGAGCTCTGAGCCTCCGCTCTCCCCTCTTTTAAATGTCTGACAAACTGAGCTTATGAATTACAGACACGGCACACTAAACCTGCTTCTACCACACCAATGCAGGTGTCCTGGGGTTGCAGATGTTATGCGTTTAGATTTTTTTGTTTCGTTTGTTTATTCCGTAAACTGCTGACAACATTTCAACATACAAAAATGTGTTTTATATATTTAATTTAATTAAATTTTTATTATTTCATTATTTGATATATTTTTTTATTTATTCATTTTTTATTTATTTTATTTTTATTTTATTTATTTTATTATTTTATTTTTATTATTTCAATATTTTTATTTTAACAAATGTATCAATTAATTTTTTATTTGTAATATTTACTTATTTTTCTTTTAATTTTGTTTATTTTTATTTATATTATTTGTTTATATAAATTTTATTCGTTCATTATTATTATTATTATTTTTTTATTATTTTATTTTATTATTTCATTATTTTTTTATTTAAAAGTTTTTATTTATTTTATTTATTTATTTATTTATATTTTTTTTATTTAATATTATTTTATTTATTTGTTTGTTTGTTTTGTTTTATTGTATACACGTTTTATATTATAATTTGGACAGCACAATATTGATAGTTTACCTTCAGAAGAATAAAGAATTTATTTCATAATTTATTTTTATAAAAAAAAAATTATCAATTAATTTTTTATTTGTTTTATTTATTTTATTTTAATTACATTTTTATTACATTTTTTATTTGTTTATTTTATTTGTTTATTTTATTTTTATTATTTAATTATTTTTCTTTTAGGTTTTTAAATTTATTTAAATTTATATTATTTTTTTATAGAATTTGTATTTAATTTATTTGATTTTTTTTTATTATTATTTTTTCATATATTATTTTATTTATTTATTTTTTGTTTTATTATTTTATTTTATTATTTCATTTTTCTTATTTAATTTCTTTAATTTCTTTTATTTATTTATTTTTAAAATATTATTATATTTATTTATTTGTTTGTTTGTTTTCTTTTATTATATACACATTTTATATTATATTTTGGACAGCACAATATTAATAGTTTTGACTTCAGAAGAGTAAAGAAATCAATAATTGTCAGATTAACCCTGATTTTGAATCACAGCAACAATAAAACTATTTCAGTTTGACAAATTCTCATTTTCTAAGGGGAAAAATCAAATACTTTTTTTTTCAAATGCTACAAATACTTTTTATTGAAATTTAGTAAAATGTTATCAGACCTTTATAGAGTAAAAAATATTCATGTTTACCTAATACCTTAAACCAATACCTAATAAATGCAGAGAAACTAAACATCTTCAAGTGGTCTCTCAATATTTTCCCATAGCTATATTTTGGCAGTACACCTGAAATGTATTGTTAATGTATATTGATTTTTAATTCTGTTTTACTTCAGTTTTTAATCAGATTTTGTCATTTGCATTGCTTTATAGAGTGTAGTTCTTCATCAATCTCTCTATCAGTTTTCTATATGGACTATAGTATGCTGCATGTTCTCCCCGTGTTGGCGTGGGTTTCCTCCGGGTGCTCTGGATTCCCGCACAGTCCAAAAAAAATGCTGTATTGGTGAATTGGAGGGTCTAAATTGGTCAGTGTATGAGTGTGTGTGAATGCCAGAGTGTATGGGTGTTTCCCAGTGCTGAGTTGCGGCTGTAAGGGCATCTGCTGGGTAAAACATATGCTGGAATAGTTGGCAGTTCATTCCGCTGTGGCATCCCCTGATAAATAAGGGACTAAGCCGAAGGAATGAGTGACTGTAGTATGTATATGTAAGTGTATACATACTTAGGAAATCACAGCCAATGCATTGTAAGTACAATTCAAGTAAAATAAGTATTTTAATATCAAGTACATTGTGTTCGTCTTATTTGGCTTTTGATGATCAGTTCACACAACAATCATTCATTCATTCACACAGTAACCACAGTATTTTTGTTTACTGTATGTGCTAGAATAGAAAACACTGTTGTCCCCTATACTGTTCATTATTGCAGCTCCTCCATTCTCAGTCTGTCTGAAATGATCACACTGAATTCTGGTTTCCACAAAGCTCCTCCTTCTCAAAGCCTGTGAGTACTCTGATTGGTCAGCTGACTCAGAGCCCTGTGATTGGCCAAATATATTTTAAGTATGTGTCAGAGATGGAACACCCCCTTTTATAATCGGCAATTTCATCGACTAAAGCAAATCTAAGCTCAGGCAAGTTTGCAGGTGTTCAGTGTTTCATCAGGTTCGATCTAGTGCATTTCAAATGCTCTCGCGAGCTGACAAGCTGCTGTCTGAGTCTGTGTGCTGTGTGCTGTGTCTTGTGGAAAGAGTGCAAAGCAGAGAGAGAGAGAGCAGACGCCTCCTCCACACCAGCTGCCCAACACTTACAGCTATTACACACACACACACACACACACACACACACACACACATGTATACATACTCTTTCTAGCACATACATGCAGACACACACACACATACTCATAAAATGCAAACACACACAAACATACAGACATATACAAACATACAACACACACATCCACACACACATGCATACATTCTCTCGCACACACATGCACAGATACACGCAAACACGCATATAATCACAGACAAATGCCAACACACACACACACACACACACACACACACACACACACACACACACATGTATACATACTCTTTCTAGCACATACATGCAGACACACACACACATACTCATAAAATGCAAACACACACACACATACAGACATATACAAACATACAACACACACATCCACACACACATGCATACATTCTCTCGCACACACATGCACAGATACACGCAAACACGCATATAATCACAGACAAATGCCAACACACACACACACACACACACACACACACACACACACACACACACACACACACACACACACACACACACAACACACACATGTATACATACTCTCTCTAGCACATACATGCAGACACACACACATACTCATACAATGCAAACACACACACACATACAGACATATACAAGCATACAACACACACATCCACACACACATGCATACATTCTCTCGCACACACATGCACAGATACACGCAAACACGCATATAATTACAGACAAATGCCAACACACACACACACACACACACACACACACACACACACACACACACACACACACACACACACACACACACACACACACACACACACACACACAAACATGCATACATTCTCTCTCTCTCTCTCTCTTTCTCTCACACACACATATGCAAACACACACACACATGCATACTCTCTCTTTCTCTCTCTCTTTTGTACATACACATACTGTATACTAACATGCACTTAGATATACACACACACACACACTCACACACACATGCTCAAATGCACCCATACACAAATATATAAACACACACACACACACACACACACACACACACACACACACACACACACACACACACACACACACACACACACACACACACACACACACGCACGCGCAGCTCCACTAATCAGACTGCTGTGAGTGTCTGCTGGCTCCTGCTGTGGAGAAAAGCTTTTAGTGTTTAGACTCTTCTGACGTGGAAATGGACTCTTGGCAGGGTGACGTGATGCTGGGGTCTTAGTGGCAACTTGGCATGTGGTTGCTATGGCAACAAATTTAACCAAGTAATGCACAGGACAAAAAGCTACATTTAATGTTTTGCCAATTTGCATGAAACCATTATTACAGAGGACGTGCAGACCCAAGACAGACGCGGGCAAATGTGAAGATCTGTTGAACAGGTATTAGTAATTAGTAAATGATTTGTACTCTGGGAAGCAAGATTCAGTCATAGCTTTTAACATTCAATTATCTCTGAATATGAATTACTGGAGGTCTATATTTACAAACAGTAATACTGATTTAAATATAATTAAATAATTAAGTTTTAAATATTATTATTATGTTATTATTATTATTATTATTATTATTATTATTATTATTATTATTATTATTATTTTTATTATTATTTTACTATTGTTATTATTAATATTATTATTGTACTATTATTATTATTATTATAATTATTTTACTATTGTTATTATTATTATTATTATTATTATTATTATTATTATGTTATTATTAATATTTTACTATTGTTATTATCATTATTATTTTACTATTGTTATTATTATTATTATTATTGTTACATTTTATATTATTATTATTATTATTATTATTATTGGTTTATTATTATTTTTATTATTTTTATTATTTTTATTATTATTATTATTTTATTATTATTATTATTACATTTTATATTATTCATTCATTTTCTTTTCGACTTAGTCCCTTTATTAATCTGGGGTCGCCACAGCAGAAAGAACCGCCAACTTATCCAGCACATTTTTTACGCAGCCGATGCCTTTCCAGCTGCAACCCATCACTGGGAAACACCCATACACTTCCATTCACACACATAGACTAGGGACAATTTACCCTACCCAATTCACCTCTAGCGCATGTCTTTGGACTTGTGGGGGAAACCGGAGCACCCGTAGGAAACCTACGTGAACATGCAAACTCCACACAGAAATGCCAACTGACCCAGCCGAGGCTCGAACCAGCGACCTTCTTGCTGTGAGGCGAGAGCGCTACCCACTGCGCCACCATGCTGTCCCTATTTTATATTATTATTATTATTTTAATTATTCTTATCATTATCGTTGTTGTTGTTATTATTAATATTAATGCATTCAAAATATTGATTCAAATTTATTTACAAAATAATACTAATTAAATTATTACAATGATTTGCATTTTTATTTTATTAAACACACATACTGTATGGGATAGATCAATTATTCTTATTAAATCATGCCTTTTTTGTAAATTAAATATTGCATTTTAAATGTAATCATTTCTCTATAATTAGGTGCATTATTTATAATTCATATATATTTTATTTTTTAATTTTTATTCTTCATCCGGTCTAAATGCATCTAAACCATAAAATCTATATGTATAGTTTTTATAGACCATTTTGAGGGATGCAAATGATCCTAACGTATTTGCTGGCACGTCATGATTTTGCCGAGTACGATGCAATTCTGGATTTACATCTATATTGATCCTGGAACATCATTGTTGTTGGAAAATCTAATCCATACCTATTCCCTACCCCTAAACCCAACCATAACTGAGAATTATTTCCAAAATTAGAGTGAAATAATAGTCGGACAACAATCATGTAGGAGTGAAACCTAAACCCTAAGCCTAAACTTAACATAACGCATCCCTTAATTCTGATTGTCTGATTGGATTGTTTTTCCAGGATCACCATAGATGTTAATCCAGGAACATGTCCTAGGCGTATTTCCTGATTTACATTTTTAATTTCCATAGCTTCCAAGAATTCAAAAAGGTCCACATATTGATAAATAATATGATTGAATTGCCTCGTTACAGTTCTGAAATAGTTTGAGAAGAAGCAGACATCACCACATTGAAATGCTCGGAATACAGTGATAAGTAAGGTCAAACACAGACAGACATGAATCATGAGTGTTTCTCAGATGGCTAACGCTTGGAGCGAATCCATTGGTGTTATTTAACAAATTCATAAAGAATTCATCAGCTCTAATAAGCATAATGTTTCTGTTTCCAGCATGAAGGAAAGTGCTTAATAATGTACCGTCTCCAGAAGGATCTTGTCAGTATATTAATGTACTGTAATGCAGCTGTTCCAGCGTTGCCGTTTAATTGGAGAGTTAGAGATTTCCTGTTGGTGGGCCATTGATTTTTATTTGCATAGTTATTTGTTGATGGATTCGATGCTGGTGGCCCTGTATTGATCAGCCTCAAACAGGGGACTATGAGCGAGGCTTGAGCTTTTACAGCACGCCTTCAAAAATTGTGTTATAGAAGTTATAAACTGCCTTTATATGTAATTACAAAAGTTGTAGCTCTGCTAACTCTAAAATATAAAATCTTTACAAAAAGAAACTTCCAATTTATGCGCATAAATTATAACTCAGTGGGCATCAAAATTAGTTCAAAATCATGTCAAAAATGCAGATTGATTTAATGTCAAATTGACATTAAGATTGGCATCGAAAAACACATAAAAATCGATCAAATTATAGTCCTGTAATTGATTTTTGACATATTTTTTATGCCAATGTTAGTAAAATTTTTTTGTCATTTTAACATCAAGGTATTGTAGGGATACAAAATCCAGTGTAAATTAGTCATTTCTGATTGAAGCTTTCAGATGAATAAAGTTTTTCTTATATTTTAATACTTTTTGTGTAATTATTTTGGTGGTTAAAACGGGAATCAATGTGTAGTTGTCAAAATGTTGACATCAAATCATTTAGCATTTTTGACGTCATGCTTCATGTCAATTTGGTGTTGTTTTTTCACCTTTAAAGGAAATCAAAACAAATCATCCTAAAACAGATTCACACCACGACTAAAGATTTGATTGACAAGCGATTTGTCTGTCTGCACCAAGCACAATGCGACATGACAGAAACATTTAAATACCAGCCACTGCACTCCCATTGAATAGTAAAGATTTTTAATCTAACTAATACATATTAAACCACTTTAAACATTAATAATAGGCTGCTGAGTGACTGATGGTGTTGGTTTGCACTGAATCACTATTCTGACTTTCATTTTCAGACCGTCTGCTATTTAATTTAGTTTCCAGGATCTGAGGTAAACTTTCTGTAGTATGGCAATAAATGTCACATAAAATGGTATTTAAACTCCCATTAGGAGCATTTAACACTGCATAAAGCACGTCATCTGTAGTACATAAATGACGTCTTCTTTGTCATTTACACTCTGAAGAAAATGAAAACACGAATCCTCCTAAAACAGACTTACATCGTATTCTAACAACACATGACGCAACAAGATTCCAGCGACAATTGATTAGTCTGTCTGCACCAAACGCAACACGACGCGACAGAAACATTTAAATACTAAACACTGCACTCTAATGAAACTGTAAAGGCTTTTAATCTACAGTATCTAATACATATTAAACCTCTTTAACATTAATAATAGGCCACTGAGTGACTGCTGTTTTTGGTTTTCACTCAATCACTGTCTGCTAGTTATTTTATTTTCAATATCCGAGGTAAACTGCGCAGCTGCAGCTCCTTTGTGTTAGCCATGACTGTCCACAAACCAACAGCAGAGAGCTTCTGTTTGTCACCTGTTGCGTTGATTAAAACAGCTGTTCCCTATTAATCTGGGTAATTAGGATACTTTAGAACAGCTTGAACTAATTGCGATGGTATTGACCTTATTCTTTAATGCGGAAGTGCGCTCGTTTTTGCGATTGTTTTAGAACTTCCGATTCAGTTGCCTATGGGAGAAATGACTAGGAATAATAAACGGCTGAAAACGGTCAAACTACTCGCTCTACAAACAAGTGTTTGCATGATTATACAGACAAAATAGAATAATATAATAGGAAAACCTCAGTTTGCAACGTCAAGCAGCAGAACGAGCTGTTTTTAACGTCTAAAAATGAATGGAAGTGAATGAGACCGGAAGTCTCGAGCCAAAATGATTCAAATGGCTGCGCCCGCTCGTACGCGGAGAATAAGGTGAATAGAACATTGGATTTTCCCATATAGACTGACAGTTTGTAAAGGGTATGAACATTTTTGTTAAATAAAAGCTGAGAAATATTTTATTTGCTGCTTCTTTCAGTAGTATGGCCATAAATGGCACTTAAAATGGTATTTAAACGTACACTAGTACAATTTAAAACTGATTCAAGCACATAATCAGTACCTGAGGGGATCATTGTCATAGTAGTATATGCTGTTGTTCTGCTGCAACGTTGCGTAAATGTAAACGGTTTCTAAAACAGAAATTTTGCATGTCGACTTCGCAGATGGTTAGGACAAAAATTCCTTTTAACATGGTAAAAGATATCTTTTAATACATGTCGCATGTCACATTTCAGTAGGACATGATGTTAAGCACTACTTCACAGGTTACTCTCTGTTACTAGCATGTACAATCAGGTGTATTTAGCAGGGCCTGGATGCTTGACCACAGCACATTTTACTGTGAATGAAGCACGCTTTGGGCTTTAGCTGACAGTTTTCCCTTGTCCTTCCACATATTCTCCAACCAGAGCGGCAAAGATAAAGGGCTTAAATGGATTAGCAGTCATTACAGTTACAGTAGACGGTAAACGTCAGCGTTTGCAGGCGAGTCACGCTCATGCTCGCTGTGTTAGAGATTATGTTGTAGCAGCTGCCGTATCTTTTACAGTGACCTACCAGAGCCTCATTCCTGTGTGTGTGTGTCTTTTACTGTGTTTGTGTATATATTGTGTGTGAAAGCATGTTTCCCACCACAAATGGTATCAGCAGTTCTCACAACAGGGGTTGTAGGATTATTGGATGCAGTTGAAGTTGAGGGATTGTGCTTTGAAGGTTTTGGTTTATATACTTTGTGTGTGTGTGCGTGCGTGTTTGTTATTGTTTGTTATAGTTTGTGAGGACACCAAATTATATAATGGCATGGATGAAAATAATGGTTCATTGGATTTTGTAAACAATTCATATGTGCTGGATTTAGACAAATTAATTTGAACGTTACTACATTTAATTTGTTTGTTTAAATTTGGTAGTTAAATTTAGTATATATTTTTTTCAGTGTATGACCTAGTTGTGCTCTATTAAGTTGGTTTAAAATTATATACCTTGATATGTGAGCAGCCACAATGCGTAGCTGCTGGTTTTTTGTCTTATGCCGCGGTCACACTTGCAATATTCTGTCATACGGTGCTGCAGAAAAGGGCAAGATTAAACAAGATGATTAGACATTATAAAAAAGCAAGCGATTGGTCTATATTTTACATTTCAATTGGTCTCATGCAGTCACATGGTGCGATTTCGTAGGTGAGAGGTCACCAAGATTGAACTTTGCATCGAAGCGAAGTGTGAAACTTATCGCACGAGCTTGCGTTTCCGGTCTGTCGCATTTGCTTACGTATGAATGGAAGTCTATGGGGCGAAAAGTGCAATGTGACCACGGCTTCAGCCATGACTGTCCACAAACCAACCGCAAAGAGTTTCTTTTTTTCACCCGTTGAGTTGATTAAAGCTGCTGTTGCCAATGAATAGGGGTAATTAGGATGCTTTAGAACAGCTTGAACTATTTGGGATGGTATAGAAGTTTTTTCCCCATAGTCTGTGATAGTTTGCGAAGGGTGTAAATAAATAAATAATTTTAATTAAAATCTAAAAAATATATTTTTTTTCCTCACAATGGTGTCTCCTTTATCTTATTATTGTTTGGGAGAAGCCTGCACTGTAAAAAAAATCCCAACACAAATTAAGATACTTTTTAAAGTTGTTTTTACAAATTTAAGTAGACTTAATAAGTAGACATAAAAAAGTAGGCATAAAACAATTAAGTTGTACCAAAAACACACACAAGAATTGTGTAGTTTCAACTCATTTTAAACTAAAAATTTGTTTAAACAAGCAGCAAAAGTTTTTTTTTTTTTTTTTTTTTTTTGAGTGCGTGCCTATTCCAATCCAAAAAAAGCTTGCTGGTTGAATAATCATTGGATAAAATTGTTTTTAATAATAACATTTATAATAATAAAATAATTCAATTAAATTAAGGATGAAAAATAATCAATAATTTATTCTATAATTAATTTGCCTTGAAAATAATTTTATGTATTCATGTTTTACTACATAATCATGTCATATGTTTAGTTGGACAATATTTTCTTATTCCTTTCATAAAAAATAAATAAATAAATAAATAAATAAAGCAAAATAAATTAAATTAAATTAAATTAAATATTTGAACTTACCATTCATTACATTTTATTTGGGTGAATTTAGATACAGAAAGAAAAACCTTACTAGTGGTAAAATAAAATAAAAATAAAATAAAATAAAAAGTTTCCTTTGAACTTACTCTTAATTAAAAAAAAAAAATCTGGTAAATTCAGATACAAAAAAAAACAAACAAAAAAACTATCAAAATCTTTTTGATAGGGCAAGATCAGCACAGCACAGTATTTAAAGACAATTTTTTTGGAGAGATAAATTGCTTGTGTCTTTAGAAGAGAGAAGCCAGTTAACGCACCATTAACCAGCTGCCTTTCCCAACTATTAGCTTTTCAAAGGTGAAACGACTTAATCGAGTCTGTAAAACGTGGATGATTAAGGTCACTGAATAAAAACGAGTTTGGGAATCATTGTTGCACACGTGCTCAACCTTTATCAAGGAGCAGTGCAGTGATTGAGACAATCTGCAGACCAGCAAATAATCCTGATTGTGTTGCGTTCACACTCGACCGGTGACTGATTTCAGTTTTAATCTGTAATAAAAATAAAAGCGTGCAGGCTGTTAGCATTTATCCTGTTAGAGCTCTCATCTTATTATTGCAGGAAGAAAAAAAACAGGAAACACTTGCGCTGATTGGATCTGGGAATTGATGATCGTCTAATTATGCAAAGATCCACTGAGGAATGAATTTGAGAGTTGAGGAGAGAAAAAAAATAGATTTGCTTTTTTAGAAGAAACACTTCAGTGCTTTAAAAAGCAGCACAAGAGTTCAGTGTTGATTAGAAGCTTTAGATTAATATGTTTAGTGTTGTATTAAATATTCAAAGACTTATATAATTGATCAAAAGTAACAGTACAGGCATTTATAATGTCATGAAGGATTTCATTTCAAAATAAGTGCTATTTTCAACTTTGTTTATTCTTCAAGGAATCTTTGGTCAAATTAAATTACTAAAATATTCAGATTAAAATATAACTGGTATATATAAGCTTGCAAATAGACTGCTCAAAAAATAAAGGAAACATTTAAACAACACACTGTAACTCCAGGTGTTCCCTTTATTTTTCTAAACAGGATATAAATATTCTTTTATTTTATATTTGATCAAATAAATGCAGACTTGATGAGCAGAAAAAGCCAAAAACATGAAATGTGTCATTTAAAAAGTGTAATTCATAAATTAATGATAATTATCAGATTTGATTATTTTAATAAATTCAAACATTAATAAATTCATTTAAATATAATGTCATGCACTGTAAAAAAAAAAGACATGATGACAAATGTTATTTGTTAATTGAACTTATTTTAATGAGTTAATCAGGTTTCAACTCATTTTTTTTTTAGTTGTACAAGGTTTAACTTAATATTTTTTGTCAGTTTGACTAATATACAGTAAGTTCAGATGACTAGAACATTTCATTCATTCATTTTCTTTTCGGCTTAGTCCCTTTATTAATCTGGGGTCGCCACAGCGGAATGAACCGCCAACTTAACCAGCATATGTTTTACGCAGCGGATGCCCTTCCAGCTGCAACCCATCTCTGGGAAACATCCATACACTCTCATTCACTCTCATACACTATGGACAATTTAGCTCACCCAATTCACCTGTACCGCATGTCTTTGGACTGTGGGGGAACTGGAGCACCTGATGGAAACCCACACAAAAGTGGGGAAAACATGCAAACTTCACACAGAAACACTAACTGACCCAGCCGAGGCTCAAACCAGCAACAGCACTACCTACTGCGCCACCACGTCGCCACTAGAACATTTCATTTGATGTAAATAAACAATTTAGCAGTAATATTTAATACAGTGTGATTTCACTTTAAATAAATGCTGTTATTTATTTGTACTTTCCATTTATTGATCAAAGTAAAATTAAATCACTAAAATATTCACATTCAAAATGGGTATTTTGAACAAAACTTCATATTATTAATCATTTTTTTTTGCATTAGATCAAATAAATGCAGCTTGATGAGTAGAAGAAACTTCAAGAACAGTAAATGCATAATTTAAATGGACATAATTTATGAATTAATAATTATATAATATTATAATGATTATGACTTCTAGTTTCTGTTAAAGTTCCTATATTTCCATTAAATAAATTCTAATGTTTATTTTTTCTAAAATTTCTGCTGACTCTTTACTCTGGGGCTGAGGATTGAAGTGTGTTCTCCACGTTTATCTTTTTTTTTTTTTTATTTAGGTCTAATTCAGACAGTATTATTTACCAAATTTTAGTCTTCTTTGTTACACCTTTTAAACAAAACTTCTAGACTTAAAAAAAGGTTGTAACAAAATTAAAGTATTTCATTAAAATAAATTCAATTAAATTCATGTTTATTTCTATAGCGCTTTTAAAATGTAGATTGTGTCAAATCAGCTTAACAAAGAAGTTCTAGTAAATTGAAACTGCGTCAGTCCAGTTTTCAGAGTTGAAGTTCAGTTTAGTTCAGTTCGGTATGGTTTAATTTTCACTGCTGAAAGTCCAAACACTGAAGAGCAAATCCATCAATGCGCAGCTCTACAAGTCCCAAACTTGTGAAAAAAACACAATTTCTTACATTTATTTGAATATATTTAAAATTAGTAATTACATTACTTTGCAATTTTATTTTAACATGTACTCTTTTAAATGTCAACAATAGTGCTATTTGCAACATAAGGAGTTGGGTGACAATAGAGTTGAGGGTCCAAATACAGTTTATTAATAGCTTAGTCAGGCAGGCAATGGTCAAACATGAGCAAACAAATACATGAGAGTAGTCCAAAATCGTAGTCGTGGCCACAGGCGAAAGGTTGGTGCAGGAGACAAACAGCATAAACCATAACAAAACAGGGATAAAAAAAACATGGAAGAACAAGGCAATGAAGACGTGTTACAGTAAACAAGACTCAGCAGGAGCAAACAGATACATGAGGGTAGTCCAAAATCGTAGTCGTGGCCACAGGTGAAAGGTTGGTGCAGGAGACAAACGGCATAAATAATAACAAGAACAGGGATCAAAAACCATAGAAGAACAAGGCAAGGAAGACGAGTTACAGTAAACAAGACTCAGCAATGTGACATGTTACAGTAAACAAGACTCAAACAGGAGCAAACAGATACATGAGAGTAGTCCAAAATCGTAGTCATGGCCACAGGCGAAAGGTCGGTGCAGGAGATAAACAATAACAAAAACAGTAATTACAAACCATGGAAGAACAAGGCAAGGAAGACATGTTGCAGTGAACAAGACTCAAACAGGAGCAAACAGATACATGAGGGTAGTCCAAAATCGTAGTCGTGGCCACAGGTGAAAGGTCAGTGCAGGAGACAAACAGCATAAACAACAACAAAAACAGGGATAAAAAACTGTGGAAGAACATGGCAAGGAAGACGTGTTACAGTAAACAAGACTCAGCAACGTGTGCGTGTTTGAGAGGTGAATATATAGTCCAGGTAAACAGTCCATGATGAGTTACCAGCTGTGTGTGTGTAATCAGGAGTGATCCAGAACTGGTGTGTGTGCAAAGCCTAGATAGCTGGTGATCGTGACACTATTATTTGTTTTTTTTATATATTTTTTGTATTTATTTTTTATATTAAATAACTATAATGATTAACTATATAATATATAATTATAACTACATAAAATGCAAGAAATAGTTAACACATTGACAAAAACATGCAATCGTTAAGCAGAAAAAACTGAAATAGTATTTGGGTCCTAGACGAAAGTAAGTTTTCAAGCATCAAAGCTATAGAAGTGTGCTAAAAAACTGCATATTATAAAGTTTGTCATTTACAATAACAAGTTTATATACCTAAAAATAGAAATAATAATAATCTTGTCAGGCATAATTAGAACAAGTATTATTCGATGCCATGTTTCGACACAGCACAGCCCCAAAATACAAAATAATTGTCATTTTCCAAAACAAAACTAGCTTATTAACTGACAGTGTGAGGATTTTTTTTATCTGTTTGCTTTGACAGTCAGGAAAATAATCGTCTGTTTAGGCCATCGTCGAACATATTTCACATAAATGATGATAAACAATAGATAAGACGGAGCTGTTATGAGATAGGTGAGGATTATTTGCATATCGTACAGTGCCAGGGTTTTGACATTTCTGTCAGAGCTCCAACATGCTTTATGGTTTCAGATGAAGAAATAAAAAGATCAAAATCTGTCTCTCCGTCTTGCTGTCGTTTCTGGCTAATTAAATTCCACCCATGAGCGCTGCTGTTACGGCGGCTTGACAGGTAACGTTAAAAACGCATAACTCACACAAGCGCTGCATTATTAGGAGCTGCTTTAATGTTGCTTTTATATGCTATATGCTAAAAAATGGACATTAAAATGCCAGTCTTAAAACTAGATTTGCATTTTAAGAAGACACTCGTTAGTGTATGCATCTCAGCAGACGTGTATAAGAGTTTTTAATACGTTTTTGATTAATGTGTTTTAAATATGGAAAAATAAGTACTTTAATAGACCATTTTGAGGGATGTAAACAATAACAATGGTCCTGGCATATTTCCTGTTTTACATTTGAAATTTCCATAGCTTCTGAGAGTCCATTAAGTTCCACATATTGATAAATAATGTTACAATAGCTGTTATAACATCAAGTTATGATTGAATCGCCTCTTGTTACAGATATGAAATAGTTTGACAGCAAGCAGGATATGTTCATGGGCCAATGGCATTACCACATTGAAATCGTCTATAGTGTTTACTCATTGTTTCTTTTATGGTGTTTTTAATTTACAGTATCTATATAACTTTTTCCTTCCGATCAGGGGTGCATTTCCCAAACAACGATCTAACTCGTGGGTGAACTATTATAGTACGATGCGTTGTTTGGGAAAAGAACGATGTAGTGGCGAGTGTTTCCCAAAACCCGTAGTTTCTCTGTCGCAGATCCATCATTTAAACAACGTTAGTTATAATGTAAAACGCCCACAATGATGCCCTAAACGGTGTGGAGTAATTACTTCTTTAGAGAAGAACCCCATAATTTATTTGTGCAAATTATATTGTTTTACACGCATAAAAAAAATCCAATATTAGTTTTGTTAAAAACATGCACTCGTTTTCTATATTAATTGAAATATATGTAAACGGCACATATAGGGCCTGTGTTTCCTTTTCAAATATTATTGGGAACATTACATATTCTATTCAACGCAATCTCGTGGCAATTCGTAACTTTTTGATTTAGTGGCTAATTCGTATGAATTCGTACGATCTAATTCTTAGTACGATTTGCTCATACCCCAATGATGGTTAGGGGTGGGGTTGGGTGCCACGCCTCCTTTTTAAAATCGTACATTTTCGTATGACTGAACTCGTACGAATTCTTACGAATTAGCCACTAAACTGACAAAACGTAAAATACTTGCGTTTCCTCGTGAGATCAGGCTGATTCTATTCTAAAACATAAAGGCCCAGTTTCACAAACAGGGTTTAGATTAAGCTAGGACTAGGCCTTAGTTAAATTAGGCTATTTAAAACAAATTTATAAAAATGGCCTTAGAAAAATATATTACTGGTGTACACCTGGAGACAAAAAATGACTAATATATTTTAAGAAATCTCTCTGCAAATTATTTTGAGTCGAGACAGCTCAAACATGCAATTAATCTTGACTAGCCTTAAACCTTGTTTGTGAAACTGGGGGAAAATCACTTACAAAAGCTAACACGTGTTCTAATATCATATATAAATCATATAAATAAATTAATAATGAGGAGATTTATTAAGAAATTTAATTTAATATTTATTATTTATTAGGAAATGAAGAAAATCCTACTTTAATAATAATAATAATTATTATTATTAAGTAGGATATTCTTTATTTATTATAATTTTTTTTAAAGTCTACTTTTACAATTTGACACATGCAAACCAGAAATGTTCTAACCAACAGGCCCATGTCATATACAGTAGGCTACATTTCTTAATAAATAACCTACTATACAATAAAAGCATTAATGTATGCTATGTTTTTGTTTTCACAAGCTTTAGAGCAATGACTGTAAAAAATATACTAGCTTTGAAGACGTAACATAAATTCCGCTCGGCTGTGTTCGAAATGACATCAATGTTTTCAAAGTGCACTGCGAAGGGAGACCAATTGTAAACATGAAGATCGCGAAGGCTTTTTTAAAAAATAATTTCAAGTTTAAATGTTAGAATTAGTGGTGGGGCGTTAACGTGCTGCGTTAACGCAATACTTTTATCACGCGATAAAAAAAAATATTGCGCTATAAATAACATTGTAAGAACTGATTCATGTTGTTTTTCAATGTTTTTAGCTTAAGCATGTAGCTATTTTTTTGCGTTTAACATTTTTTGGTGTCACTTTATTTTGATGGTCCCTTTAACGTATTTCGTTGAATTTAAGTTACATTGCATCTACATGCCAACCATGTCTCATTAGATTATAAATAAACTGTTAGGTTGGGGTTAGGGTTAGTGTAAGTTGACATGTACTTGCAGAGTTTCTTATAGTCAGTTAAATGTCTGTTTAGCAGCAGCATCAGCAGATATTAAGCAGACAGTCTACTAATACTCAAATGAGAAGTAATTGGCGAGTTTCAATGCAACTTTTAGTCAAGTCTTACCCATTTTTGATGATGCTAGCATGTTTTAACACAATGTTAGCATGCTTTAGCTCCAAGCTAACATGTTTATCATGTTGATAGTGTGATGTATCACACTGCTTACATATTGTAACATTGAAAGCAAGTTTAACATAGCTTTTGCTTGCTTTTTTCTAGCATGTAGCACAGGGGTCATCAACTATATTTGTCAGAGAGCCAGAGTTTTACTATACAGTCTCCTTGGGGGCCGGACCCCCAAGAAGAAAATCAAATAAAAATCTCATTTTGACTTAACATTGTTTAATGTTTATACTTTTTCAATTTCATTACAAAACTGAAGGCATTTGATTCAGGCTCCCATCACCTATACCACAGTCAACCACTAGGAATGATAGATATTTTTCCTTAACTCAAAGGGGAAATGTAACTTTAGCCATTGATTAAGCACTGTGAGTAGCCCGTTTCAGCATTGTGATTTGAATTCAAGCCCACTTAACGTTTCATTTGATGTGCGAACATTATTTGTGGCCTGTTTTGTTCTGGTACCAGGTTATTTATTTACCATGCTATTTTAAGTTGTGCCAGATTGTATTTCCCTCTTTTTTTTAGTCCTGAGGCAGACATCCCAAGTCTCCCGGAAGTTTTGTAAGTCTCTCGCAAATGCATAAAGACTCCCGGTGTCATGAGAAATCGGGTCCCCCCTGACAAACGAATGATAATCTCCCAGAAATCGCACGTCTTCGTCCGGCTCCTCAAATACGTCGCGCACCTCTCTCCACCGCATCCCTCCTTGCTCTTCATCGCACGCACTCCGCCTACACCCCACACGGTCTTCACTTATGCTAAACCCTGTTTGAGACAATAAATGCTTAACGCCGCATGGTCTGTCTGAGTCTGTCCTCATTTCGAAGTGTAGCCTTATAGTCATAAATGGTGGTTATTCTGACAAGAGTTGTTGTTATTTTTAGTTGCTTTAATAGTGTGGACCACTATTTTCTTTTTGATCCTCACAATTTTGGAATCCAGTCGCCGGATTGAACAGCTCAGCGGGCCGGATTTGGCCTGCGGGCCGCCAGTTGATGATCACTGATGTAGCATTTCAACAATATTTATTTATTGCATTCCTCTGTATCTAAAATCACATTTGATTCTAACACCATCAAGTCTTTGACATATACTCCAATAATCTTCACTTTATTTACAACCACACACTCACAAAGAAACATTCCTCACAGGGCACATTTCCTCTAAAGCAGCAATTCAGTGTGAGGAATAGATTTACATTTAACTCAATGCTCGCAGGATTGAATCTGATTTGAGATTTGAGATTGTGGGAATGTGAGCCTAGTATAAACTCTTTAAATTCAATACTGTATGTGGAAACTTTAGCCGAATGCAGAACCTCCGCATGCAAGCTGGTGTGTGTGTGTGTGCTTTTTTTTTTTAAGCCAGTTCCTCCATCACTTGTTAATGTGATCTGGGAGAAACACAGCGTGGGACAAATGACATCGGTAGATTTTCTCGCTCGCGTCGGGATGCCTGTGAACGCCGCAGATGTGCTGTGACGAATCATGCATGCCAAAAAAATAAAAATCCCTCCAGAAGGTCAGATCTGGCGAGAGAGAGGTTGAGTCATTTCTCCGTCTGCTGGTAGAGATGATAATCGCCCCGCGGTGGTGTCAAAATGGCCTGCTGACCCACACACCGAGTCAGTCCCAGGTTTTTCGCTGACCTCTGACCGTGTCTGAACTGTGTGAGCTGAATGGTGCACTCACACCCCCTATTTACTTCCAAGTGCACTCTGTGAGGGGTTTGATGAAAGATGAGGGCAAGTGGAGTGAGAGTTTGCCCCACACTGGGGTCTGTAACACACTCCTTGTGCACAGAGAACACACACACATCTGTTACAAACAACAACAATAACAGAAACCATCACAGAAGATTCGAATGGTGCTACTAATACTAATAAACATTACAAATGATCCAATTTTTAATTATTTAACATATGATATGATATGAATATGATATGAAATATAATGGGATATTTCATTAGGTTGTAGTGGTTTTATTATGCCACCAATAGAGGGTTAAAATATTACCAGTATAGACAAGTATTGAGAGGATATTTATACAATTGAAGGCAATTCAGAGGGCTGTTAAACAGAGAGAACAACACATTTTTAAACATAATAATTTTAATAACTAATTTATCTTTGCCATGATAACAGTACATACTAGTTATTTAGCTAGATGCTAATACCCTGCTGAAAAAAACGCTGGTTGACCAGCCTGGTTTTATAGGGGTTTTGGCCATTTCCAGGCTGGTTTCCAGCTATTTCCAGCCTGGTCTTAGCTGGTCAGGCTGGAAAATGACCAGCTTAAACCAGCTAAAACCAGCTTGACCAGCCTGGTTTAAGCTGGACATAGCTGGTTTTGGCTGGTCAAGCTGGTTTTAGCTGCTCAACTCCCAGCCTGACCAGCTAAGACCAGGTTGGAAATGGTTGAAAACCAGCCTGGAAATGGCCAAACCCCATCTAAAACCAGGCTGGTTGACCAGCTAAAACCAGCCAACCAGCTTAGGCTGGTTTAAGCTGGATTTTTCAGCAGGGTATTTAGCTGAAAGTGCAATTTAGAGCTTTAACGAGGTTCATTATGTTAATTAGGGAAGTCTCTGGACAACAGTGTTTTGGTCTTTTGCCAATTGAAAATGTGTATATATGTTTAGCTTGCTGCTAACATGTTTTAACAATGTTATATGCATTTTTAGCATATTAATACAGTTGAAAGCCAAATTACTAGCCCTCTTGTGAAATTGTTAGTGTTAAGCGTTGTTTAATGGAGAGAAAAGCACATTTGTAAGCATAATTGTTTTGATAACTCATTTCTTTTGCATTTGCAATGATGACAGTGCATAATATTTCACTAGACATTTAGCAAGATGCTAATACCCAGCTTAAACTGTGATATAGGTGTAATTAGGCTGATTAAGTTAATTAGGCAAGTCATTGGACAGCAATGGTTTGTTCTCTAGCCAACTGAAAATGTGTATGTGTGTTTAGCTCGATGCTAGCCTAATTTTAGCATGCATTTAGCATATTGCTAGCATGTTTTACCATGTTGATAGTGTGGTGTAGCACATTGTTTACATATTGTAACATAGTGAGCATGTTTAACCCCCAAGGGTTGGCAAACGCCGGTGGCTTTTGTTTGATTTTAACATGTTTGCATGTTTCTGGCATAACAATTACACGTTTTATCAGGTTTTTACTGTAGTTATTTAATCTGTTAGCATGTTGTTACTTGCTGCAAGCATGGCAATGACTGTGGTGATTGCAAGCATGTTAATAAAATATAAAATCGTATTAAAACTGATGTTTTCAGCAATAATATATTATAATTGCTTAATTTAATCTAATGTCTAATGGTATTTGTATTGGTCCGCCATTAGCTATGTTTCCATCCAAAGATGCGAGTTAAGTTTATGCACAAAACTGCTATATTGCATAAAAGGCGTGCGAATAATTCAGCGTTTCCGTCCAGTGAGTCAAAGAGAACAAAATCGTCACTTCCTGGTTAACTTGCGCCAAATATCAACAGTAAAAACGGAATTTGCTGTGGTAGGAGAAGCTGCGTGAATCTTTTTTTATTTAATAAATGACTTGCGGCTCAATGCCATCATGCAATGAACGTGGTGGCGTTTGAAGGCGTGAGACGTGGAGCACAGACGCTCTTGACAGTCCTGGAGGTAATTAATAATATATTAACACTAATACTAAAATGGGTAAGGCGTTTTACAGTGACCAAAACAACATTTTAGATGTTTTACGATGTGTTCGCTCTGCTGGTTTGTCCATTTACACACATTTTTATCATCCCATGATCTCTTATAACAAAATCACCTGACCTATTTTAATGTGCATACTGGAATTTGTTCTGTAAAAGTGTTTCCATGCGCAATTTTTTTATGGAATAAAAAGTTTATCCTACTCAGTTATGCTCATAAATTTTTTATGTGCATTCTCAAAGTGTATGTGCATCTTGACGTTTCCATCAACCGTTTTTTATGCGCATATGCAAAATTCGCATAAAAATAGGTGGAAGGAAACGTAGCTATTGAAAACGTCATTCGTCTTTGGGCTAATTTGGTTTTATTTACGTTCTTGAGGAATGTTGATTAATGTATGCTGTCCCTTTTTGTGAAATAAAATAATAAGTAATAGTATTGTAGAAAACAATAAAAATGAATTAATCTAAATTGAAAAATGCATATTTCCTGCATTTGGAAGAGAAATTTGGTTTTTACATTTGAGACTGAATTTAATTTTTTTCTAGCGAGTTGGAAAACGAGGACTGCAATGTTCCAAATGTATTATTGCGATTTTAAAACCCATTTTGTGAAGAATATAAACAAATAATAAATAATTGTCATGGGATACTTGCACATGCTTATTTTTTAAAATACATTCACCTTTATGTTTATGATAAAAAGGTAGATGGGGTTTGTTTTTAAGGAGAAAGGAGAATAAAAAATAGCAAAGCAAAAAACTGAATGCGACCATTAGCAGAAAGTTTTACTCTGCAGAGCAACAGTGTGTTTTTAGAAAGACAAGAGGAGCTGTAGCCTTAACAACACTACATTTAAGTGCTTTATCGGGAATGAGAGAAATTTGAAAGAGGAGGAAAGGAAAGAGTTTACCCGGTTTACATGGGCTGTTTGATGCTGAGCTTTTTTCTTCATCTCTACATGATCCATTAGCTGAAGAGCTCTGCCTCTGACCTCATCTGTGCTCCAGAAATCAATAGACCACCACATGAGCACCTGCTCCGGCACTAAACTAACCTGCAGCTGGTCATTAGTGATGTTTACCAGAACTTTCCTGGCATCACGAAAACGCTTGCCTTGAATCTCAAGTTAATTTCATGTTATTTCTATATGGTCTAAGTACATCCCTAGCATATATCTAGCATCTAGTTGCTAGCGAGTCTCAATAAATGCTGTTTTAGGATGTTGTTGGCTGGGTTTAGCATGTTGCTAGCTAGTCTTAGCATTTTTCTAACATGTTTTAATTGATTGGTAGCATACTGTTAGCATATGGATAGCATTTTTTAATGTTTGCATATTAGCTTGTTTAATAAGCAATTTATAACACATTTTAACATGATTTAGACAGTGAGTAGCTATTAGCATTGTCCTATTCGACACGCTTCAAGTTTCTATCATGTTTTGAAAAGTTATTTTTGTTTTTTATGTTTTACCCAGTTGACAGCATTAGCATTTTCATGTTACTTGTATAGACTTGTATATTTCTAGCATGTGTTATCTAGTTACTAGCATGTTTTGGTTGTTTTAGCATGTTGCTAGCTTATCTCGTGTTTTAAGTAATTGGTAGCATGTTGCTAGCATATTGTTAATCTATTTTAGAACTTTTTTTAGCAATTGGCTCATGTCATGTTTTTTATAATTTATTTGTTATTTTTAATACATTACTAGCATGTTTATTTTAGCATGCTGCTAACACGTACAACTTGTGGCTAGTTTGTTTTTATTGTTTTATTTTTACAGTTTGTAGCATTTTAACATGGTACTAGTAACTGACATGGTTGTCTTGTTTTTAATGTTTGCATTTTAGCATGTTTAATAAGCATGTTACAACACATTGTTATCATGTTTTGACAAGTTCTAGCATGTTTATTATGTCGCTAGCATGTTTCTATCTTTCTTTAAGATTCTACTAGCTAGCAATTTATGTTTTTGCAATTTGGTAACATGCCTAACTTATTGCTGCTTTGTTTAGGGCTATGTTACTGCTTAGCTATTAGCATTGTCCTAGTATTCGACACGCTTCAAGTTTCTATCATGTTTTGAAAAGTTATTTTTGTTTTTATGTTTTACCCAGTTGACAGCATTAGCATTTTCATGTTACTTGTATAGACTTGTATATTTCTAGCATTTGTTATCTAGTTACTAGCATGTTTTGGTTGTTTTAGCATGTTGCTAGCTTATCTCGTGTTTTAAGTAATTGGTAGCATGTTGCTAGCATATTGTTAATCTATTTTAGAACATTTTTTTAGCAATTGGCTCATGTCATGTTTTTTTATAGTTTATTTGTTATTTTTAATACATTGCTAGCATGTTTATTTTAGCATGCTGCTAACACGTACAACTTGTGGCTAGTTTGTTTTTATTGTTTTTTTTACAGTTTGTAGCATTTTAACATGGTACTAGTAACTGACATGCTTGTCTTGTTTTTAATGTTTGCATTTTAGCATGTTTGATAAGCATGTTACAACACATTGCCATCATGTTTTTGACAAGTTCTAGCATGTTTATTATGTCGCTAGCATGTTTCTATCTTCCTTTAAGATTCTACTAGCTAGCAGTTTATGTTTTTGCAATTTGGTAACATGCCTAACTTATTGCTGCTTTGTTTATGGCTATGTTACTGTTTATTTTTTAAGAAATTGTAAAACATTCCTAGCGTGTTTATTTTAGCATGCTGCTAACACGTACAACTTGTGGCTAGTTTGTTTTTAATGTTTTTTTTACAGTTTGTAGCATTTTAACATGGTACTAGTAACTAACATGCTTGTATTGTTTTTAATGTTTGCATTTTAGCATGTTTAATAACCATGTTACAACACATTGCCATCATGTTTTGCCAAGTTCTAGCATGTTTATTATGTCGCTAGCATGTTTCTATCTTTCTTTAAGATTCTACTAGCTAGCACTTTATGTTTTTGCAATTTGGTAACATGCCTAACGTATTTCTGATTTGTTTATGGCTGTTTATATGCTATGTTTATTTTTTTAAGAAATTGTACAACATTGGTAGCATGTTTATTTTAGCATGATGTTAACACGTGCAGATTGTGGCTAGCTTGTTTATAATGTGTTTTAGACACTGTCGCATTTTAACATGATACTAGGAACTGACATGCTTGTATTGTTTTTATTTTGTAGCACATTTTAACGTGTTTGCTTTTTAGCAATTGGCTTATGTCATGTTTTTTATTGTTTATTTGTTATTTTTAATACATTGCTAGCATGTTTATTTTAGCATGCTGCTAACACGTACAACTTGTGGCTAGTTTGTTTTTAATGTTTTTTTACAGTTTGTAGCATTTTAACATGGTACTAGTAACTAACATGCTTGTATTGTTTTTAACGTTTGCATTTTAGCATGTTTAATAAGCATGTTACAACACATTGCCATCATGTTTTGCCAAGTTCTAGCATGTTTATTATGTCGCTAGCATGTTTCTATCTTTCTTTAAGATTCTACTAGCTAGCACTTTATGTTTTTGCAATTTGGTAACATGCCAAACGTATTTCTGATTTGTTTATGGCTGTTTATATGCTATGTTTATTTTTTTAAGAAATTGTACAACATTGGTAGCATGTTTATTTTAGCATGATGTTAACACATGCAAATTGTGGCTAGCTTGTTTATAATGTGTTTTAGACACTGTCGCATTTTAACATGATACTAGTAACTGACATGCTTGTATTGTTTTTATTTTGTAGCACATTTTAACGTGTTTGCTTTTTAGCAATTGGCTTATGTCATGTTTTTTATTGTTTATTTGTTATTTTTAATACATTGCTAGCATGTTTATTTTAGCATGCTGTTAACACTTACAACTTGTGGCTAGTTTGTTTTTAATGTTTTTTTTTACAGTTTGTAGCATTTGAACATGGTAGTAACTGACATGCTTGTATTGTTTTAACCGTTTGCATTTTAGCTTGTTTAATAAGCTTGTTACAACACATTGCCATCATGTTTTGACAAGTTCTAGCATGTTTACTATGTATAGCATGTTTTTATCTTTCTTTAAGATTCTACTAGCTAGAAGTTTACGTTTTTGCAATTTGGTAACATGCCTAACGTATTGCTACTTTGTTTATGGCTATGTTACTGTTTATTTTTTAAGAAATTGTAAAACACGTGCAAATTGTGGCTAGCTTGTTTATAATGTGTTTTAGACACTGTCGCATTTTAACATGATGCTAGTAACTGACATGCTTATATTGTTTTTTATTTTGTAGCACATTTTAACGTGTTTGCATTTTAGCATGTTTAATAAGCATTTTATAACAATTTTTTCCAGCATGTTTTGACAACTTCTATCATGTTTGTCATGTTACTAGCATGTTGTTGTCTTTCTTTAAGATTCTTCGAGCTAGCATGTTTATGTTTCCACAATTTGGTAACATTCCTAACTTATTGCTAGTTTGTTTATGGCTATGTTTGTATATTATGCTTATTTTTTTAAGAAATTGTAAAACATTGCTTGCATATTTATTTTAGCATGCTGTTAACATGTACAACTTGTGGCTAGCTCGTTTTATAATGAGTTTTAAACACTTTTTAGCATTTTAACATGATACTGAAATGCTTATATTGTTTTTATTTTGTAGCACATTTTAACGTGTTTGCATTTTAGCATGTTTAATAAACATTTTATAACAATCTTTAGCACATTTCCAGCATGTTTTGACAACTTCTAGCATGTTTAATCTATTGTTAGCTTGTTGCTATCTTTTTAAATGATTCTTTTAGCTATCATGTTTATGTTTCCACAATTTGGTAACATTCCTATTTTATTGCTAGTTTGTTTATGGCTATGTTTGTATACATGGCTATGTTTGTATACTTTTTTTTTTTTTACAAGAAATTGTAAAACATTGCTAGCACGTTTTAAACACTTTTTAGCATTTTAACATGATACTAGTAACTGACAAGCTTATATTGTTTTTATTTTGTAGCACATTTTAAAGTTTGCATTTTAGCATGTTTAATAAGCATTTTGTAACTCATTTTAACACATTTCCAGCATGTTTTGACAACTAGCATGTTGCTATCTTTTTTTAAAGAATCTTTTAGCTATCATGTTTATTTTTCTGCAGTTTGGTAACATTCATAACTTATTGCTACTATGTTTATGGCTATGTTTATATACTATGTTTATTTTTTTTAAGAAATTGTAAACCATTGCTAGCATGTTTATTTTAGCATGCTGTTAACATGTGGAACTTGTGGCTAGCTCATGTGTAATGAGTTTTAAACACTTTGTAGCATTATAACATGGTGCTAGTAACTGAAATGCTTATATTGTTTTTATTTTGTAGCACGTTTTAACGTTTGCATTTTAGCATGTTTAATAAGCATTTTATAACACATTTTTAACACATTTCCAGCCTGTTTTGACAACTTCTAGCATGTTTATCCTATTGTTAGCTTGTTGCTATCTTTTTTAAAGATTCTTTTAGCTATCATGTTTGTTTCTGCAGTTTGGTAACATTCCTAACTTATTGCTAGTTTGTTTATGGCTATGTTTGTATACTATGTTTATTTTTGTTTTAAAAAATTGTAAAAAAAATTGCTAGCATGTTTATTTTAGCATGCTATTAACATGTGCAACTTGTGGCTAGCTTGTTTATAATGAGTTTTAAACACTTTTTAGCATTTCAACATGATACTAGTAACTGACATGCTTATATTGTTTTTATTTTGTAGCACATTTCAAAGCGCTTGCATTTTAGCATGTTTAAAATGCATTTTGTAACACATTTTAACACATTTCCAACATGTTTTGACAACTTCTAGCATGTTTATTCTATTGCTAGCATGTTGCTATCTTTTTTTAAAGATTCTTTTAGCTAGCATGTTTATGTTTCCACAATTTGGTAACATTTCTCACTTATTGCTAGTTTGTTTATGGCTATGTTTATATACTATGTTTATTTTTTTTAAGAAATTGTAAATCATTGCTAGCATGTTTATTTTAGCATGCTGTTAACATGTGCAACTTGTGACCAGCTCATTTATAATGCATTGTAGACACTTTGTAGCATTTTAACAAGGTACTAGTAACAGACATGTATATATTTTTCTATTTGTATTTTTTCCAGTAGTTTGATATCTCTCACCAGTTTGTAAAAAAAAAAAAAGAGATGAAATGGTCTCTGATGTCAGTTTGGATTGTTATATCATCAAGCCGCTGTGGCCCGTGTGTCAGATGTGATTTGTATATTAGATGGAGCAGTGGTTCAATAGATCTTGATCTGGGATAGAAAGGCTGAAGTGTGTGGAACTGCTCTGCCTGTGCAAATGAATTTCACATTATTGTAGGTCACTGAATTCATTCGGCGTGCCAATCAGACGAGCTCCTTGGGGGACTTGCTCTGCGTGTGTGTGTGTGTGGTGGCTTGCATTTCTCTATAGTGTTGATCCAGCGGGTGGTTGTAAATTAAGACTTCCATTTTCCTTTCCTGGAAAAGCAGGCTAATTTATCAAACACATCTGTGTGTGTATGTGTGTGGAAATAAGCAACAGGAAGAGCCGTCTCATTTCTTCTCTGCTGATTTTATCTGTCTGGAGGACGTGGAAAAATGACCCCTGCAATCGCTGCGGTCTTGCCAACAGGAAGCCGGCCAATTTAGAAGGTGGAAAGTCCATTAAAAGATTAATTTAAGGAAGTGACTGGGCTCCTTGTGGACTTATTAGAAGCTCATCAGAATATAGCAGGTGAATTTGATTTATGAGTCAAACTGCCGAATGTGTGCTGAGATTCGCTGGTCGTTTTTTTCTGGGTTAGGTCAGAAAATAATAATAATTGCATTTCGGTACTGTGTCGTGTAAAAATGCTGCTGATGGAATAAAACATTAGATTAATATTATAGTTTTATTTACATGTTTTTATGCTAGTCCTGTTAGCCAGCACTCATTTTTGGGGATTTACACCTACGCTCTCAAAAATAATAGTACAAAATCTGTCACTAGGGCATGTTGGAAAAATAAAAATGAATGAGAAAACCCAGTCCAGGAGACTCGCAGAATTCCTTTATTGAGACGTGTTGGTTAATCTGCAGTCTTACAGCGTCTATAAGAAGTCCATGAGTCTGCAAGAGCCCACAGGAGTCTCTTACAAGTCTGCAAGTTTTATCACAAGTCTGAAATCAAGTCTATTATGGGTTTTAGGAGGAGGGGAGTGGCTAGGACATATAAAACGGGGATGACTACTTTTAGTTGAAGATCTTGTTTTAGGGTCTTGAATAGATCCTGAGGTTTCACCTGCCCTGACCAGCTTGAAAGTATCACCCCAAAGACAAAGGCACAGTGGTTAAGACCCTGCCCATAGCTTTTGCATCACTTTGGCTCAGCCTGTGCTCATGGAGGCAAAAGGTTTAATGTTTCTCACACCCTACATTTTACGTTTTGAATGAAATGGGCTAATTAAAATCCAAAGAGTATAACATTTAAGTTCCATATAGAGTTGAAGTCCGAATTATTAGCCCCCAAATGATATTTAACAGAGCAAGGACATTTTCACAGTATGTTTGATAATATTTTTTATTCTGTAGAAAGTCTTTTTTGTTTTATTTCGGCTAGAATAAAAGCAGTTTTTAATTTTTTAAAATCAATTTTAAGGTCAATATTATTAGCCCCTTTAAGCTATATATTTTTTTTAATAGTTTACAGAACAAACCATCGTTATACAATAACTTGCCTGTTTACACTAACCTGCCTAGTTAACCTAATTAACCTAGTTAAGCCTTTTAAATGTCACTTTAAGGTGTATAGAAGTGTCTTGAAAATATCCAGTAAAATATCATTTACTGTCATCATGGCAAAGATAAAATAAATCAGTTTTTAGAAATGAGTTAATAAAACAATTATGTTTATAAATGTGCTGAAAAAAAATCTTCTCTCCGTTAAACAGAAATTGGGTAAAAAAATAAACAGAGGGGCTAATAATTCTGACTTCAACTGTATATTATTGTTAATTTGGAACTAGATTATATAAATTTAATAAAGGTACATTTTTGTTCTTCTTTTCATGTACTTACCTAAAAAGTACAAATGTGTATCTTACAGTAACTTAAAGGTACAAAAGTCAACCTTAAAAGTACAAAAGTAAACCTTAAAGGTACAAAAGTGTACCCTAAAGGTACTAAAGTCCACCGGTATGCTACAAAAGTGTACCACCCCAGTGACAGATTTTGTACACTTGTTTCTGAGCGTCTACCTAATTTTAAATAGTAACAGTTCTTAACCCAAGTGAGCTACAAACAACAATTAGGTATCATTGGAATGAAGACACTTTGAAGTTTACAATGGTCCATCTAGAAAGTTTCGTGCTAAAAAAAATAAAAAGTTGTACATTATGAAGTAATGAGAAAGAAAAATTGTGTTAAAACACATGAAATCAGTCAAGTAATAAACTTATTATCACTGCATTTTAGATTGGAAAAACAACAACTTTTAAATTTTTAATATTGAATTATGGAAAAATTAAGTTGTGCTTGATTTACGATTTATAGTTTAATTTTGAATGATATTTTATGAACTAATCATGATGTTTGATATTTGGTAATGGTATCAGTTTTTATTGAATAAAATAATTGTAACAATTTACTCAAACACATGACTAATAAATCCAGTAAATCAAGAGAAACAGAGTTTTATGTGTTCTTTTATTTTACTTTGATTTTGTACATACAGGTATCTAAAACATCCTTATACAGTACACACATGTAGTTTTTATAAAATGAACATTAACATTAAATGTTTCATGCTATGGTTTTTTTGTGTTATATTATATATTACAATTTGTATTATATTGCTATTTTACATTATAATTATATTAAAAAAACTTTTAAATTATTTTATTTATTAACTTTTATATTTGAGATGTAATAATTATATTTGAATTGTATGTCGTCACACTCTACAATGCTTTATTAGTTAATTTGAGTTAATTTGTTTACTAACATGAGCTAATAATGAACAATACTTATTTAGCATTTATTAATCATAGTTCAACATTTACTAATGCATTATCAACATCCAAATTCATACGTTAACATTAGTTAATGCACCGTGAGTTAACATGAACTAACAATGAACGACTGTATTTTCATTAACTAACATGAACAAATACTGTAATGTATTGTTAGTTGTTTGCTCATGTTAGTAAATGCATCAACTAATACAACCTTATTGTAATGTGTCATCGTATAATTTAAAAAGGCTAGTTAGTTGACAGCCAGTGATCATTTCAGTAGCATTTGACAATAAAACAAAAGCATTTTAATACATAAATGACATATTACTCACTTATGCATTCAAATAATTTAAAACAAATCATCATGCGCTCTTTTTGTGTGTGCAAGAATTTCACTTTAGGACTAATTGAAATATGCCAAACAAGTTACAAGTGACGGGTGATTGTCAGGACAGTTTGTTTTGCTCTGATCTGAACTGTCCTGTCTTTTTCTCTCTCTTTTCCTCCCTCACGCCCACAGTTCAGCATTCAGTAGCTCCTGCAACCTTTTCAATATTTATTAGTTGTCGACCACGAGCAGTGTGGCAGCACCTTTGATGCTTTTCCCCATTATTAATGCACATGGCACTGTGTTGGCATTTAAGAGAGGCAAAGTTTGCCATTATGTGCTTTTAGTAACGATTTGCTGTCAAAGGTGGACAGGAGCATACGCAGAGTCTCTTTGGAGGGAGTTTGAAACTTTGGCTCCTGATAAAGATGACTGTATTTGCCTTTCATTTCATGCTGTGCTGTGCCATTCGCTCTTTGATTGACAGCTGCGGGTAACATTTCTTATTTATTTAAGTCCAAGTGAAACATCTACAGCTGGGTTTCCATCACCCATCAAAGTATCACATGAGAAACGAGTGATGTTAAGTGCTAAATTTTGATTTAAAAAAATGCTAATACTTTTAGTTCACTTAATAATAGCATGTTTTTAACATTTCCAGCATGATTAGCAGACTATTAACTTGTTGTTAGCATGAATTAGCTTGTTATTAGCATTCTCCTGGCATGTATGTCATGTTGTTATCATGAATTAGCATGTTTTTAGAGTGTTGTTTCTAGCTATGTTAGCGTTTCAATAACAATTAGTATTTTGCTTGAGTGTTTTAGTTAACATTTTTCTAACATGAATTAGCATGCAGCTAACAGGTTTCTAGCACGTTTAAACAAATAACCAAGAAGTTACATTCTGCTATCAAGAGTTAGCCTGTTGCTAGCATGTTTGCTAGATGAATTAGCCTCTGCTGTTATAGTCAGTGACATGAATGTATCTAATGACATGAGTTTAAATCATTTTTCAATTATAGGCCTTAACAGTTTTGCTAACATGCATTAGCATGCAGCTAACTAGTTTTTAACATGTTTAAACAAAGAACCAAAAACTTTATGCTACCAAGAACTAGCAGGTTAACAGGTTTCCAGCATGTTTAAACAGAGAAGCAAACAGTTACATTCTGCTACCAGAATTAGCACATGGCTAGCATGTTTCCTAGATGAATTAGCATTTGCTGTTAGAGTCAGTGACATGAATTTATTCAATGGCATCATTTCAAATCATTTTTCAATCATACACCTTATTCTGCTAACATGAATTAGCATGCAGCTAACAAGTTTGTAGGAAGTTTAAACAAAGAACCAAGAACTTTATGCTACCAAGAACTAGCATGTTGTTAGCATTTTTCCTAGATGAATTAGCCTCTGCTGTTACAGTCAGTGATGACATGATTTTATATAATTTTTATTAATAGACCACACAATTTTACTAACATGAATTAGCATGCAGCTAACAATTTTGTAGCATGTTTAAACAAAGAACCAAAAAATTACATTCTGCTACCAAAAATTAGCATGTTGCTAGCATGTTTCCTAGATGAATTAGCCTCTGCTGTTAGTCAGTGACATTATTTCACTCAATAACATGATTTAAAGTAGTTTTTAGTCATAGATCACACAATTTTGCTACCACAAATTAGCATGCAGCTAACATGTCTAAACAAAGAACCAAGAAGTTACATTCTGCTACCAAAAATTAGCACATTGCTAGCATTTGTTCTAGATAAATTAGTGTCTGTTGTTAGTCAGTGACATTATTTTACTCAACGGCATGAATTTAAATAGCTTTTCATTCACAATTTTGCTAACATGAATTAGCATGCAGCTAACAGATTTGGAGCATGTTTAAAAAAAGAACCAAAAAGTTACAGTCTGCTATCAAGAATTAGCAGATTGCTAGCATGTTTCCTTGATAAATTAGCCTCTTCTGTTAGAGTCAGTTACCTAATTTTATTCAACGACATGATTATAAATCATTTTTCAATCACAGACCTTACAATTTTATTTTGAACATGCCAAATTTACAGCAGTCTGTGTCAAATTGCCTCTACAATTTTTGAAAGTGTCTCTTCAATATGTCACAATTGATGTAATATTTCTTGTGGGTCACTTTGAAAAGCTGCTTCTCAGCCGAATAAATGTAAATGCAATTCCCAACATGAACGCGGGCCTCATAAACGCTGTGTTATCTGGAATGTGAATAACCCGCAGCCTGCGCCACTGTTTGTTTGTCTGTCCCCTTTAGCATGTGTCTGTTTAATATTCATCATATCACATTTAATCTGAGGACGCCGCTTGGCAATCGATATTGAGATGAAGATGGAAAACATTGCTGTTCAAGCGTGTGTGTAAAATGAAGGACAGGAATCTAAACTTGAGCTGACTGGGAAGAATTTGCAAACTGTGTGATGTGAGGGACGAACTTAATTTTTTTGAATGTGTATTTGTTTTTTTTTTATATTTAAAAATTTACAAATGTGTTTATTTATTTGGTTTTTGTTTGTTTGTTTGTTTTGCTTATTTGTTTATTTGTTTATTCATTTATTATTTTATTTTTGAAATAATAAACAATTAACTTATTTTTTAAATGTATATTTGTTTTTATATTTAAAAATCTACAAATGTGTTTATTTGTTTTTTGTTTGTTTGTTTTGCTTATTTGTTTATTTGTTTTTTTATTAATTAATTTTATTTTTGAAATAATAAACGATAAATTTATTTTTTGAATGTATATTTGTTTTTATATTTAAAAATCTACAAATGTGTTTATTTATTTATTTGTTTTTTTGTTGGTTTGTTTTGCTTATTTGTTTATTTGCTTATTCATTTATTCATTTCGTTTTTGAAATAATAAACGATAAACTTATTTTTTTATGTATATTTGTTTTTATATTTAAAAATCTACAAATGTGTTTATTTATTAATAACGATTGCGCTTTGAAAGCTTTTTATAGCTTTTATTCATTGTTATGATTTACAATTATGATTTTTTTCTATTGAAGTTTTTTAATGTTTGATCAATTTTTAAGAATTTTTTTTTTAATTGGTTATTTATAGCCTTTTGTTATAATTTGATAGCATGCATTCATTGTTTTCTTTCTTTCTTTTCCTTTTTTCTTTCTTTCTTTGTCTTTATTTATTTTTGGCTATTGTATACAATTTTAATATTTAGCAAAATTAACAATTAAAAAAGAAAACATTCATTCATTCATTTATATTTATATTATTTTTTATCTCAATGTTGACATTGCATCACGTAAACACTTAGGGCTCTATTTTAACGATCTAGGCACAAAGTCTAAAGCGCATTACGCAAAAGCATTAATGGCGTGTTCGCATCCACTTTTGCTATTTTAAGGATAGAAAATATGTTCTGCGCCCCGACACATGGTCTGACAGGGTTCTGCTTATTTTCTTAATGAGTTATGGCTGTGTTTTGAGCATAACATGCATAAAACCAATTAGAGTCTCATCTCTCATTCCCTTTAAGAGTCAGTTGCGTCGCACCAATGGTGCATTTGCTATTTACATGGCGACTTTGTAAGTGGAAAAACTGAATGCGCCACTAGCGAGAAAACAGTTAAACTTGTAATCCTGCAGCACGAGGATAAAGAACGAGCCTCCTCCATTCGGCCTCTTTACTTTCTCTTTACTTTACTTTTACTCTTTACTTTACTCCTTTATAATGTTGCATATGTCTCCAAAACCCAACAGGTGGGCAAATCTAAACTTGTTTTTATTAAAACAACTATAATTATGCTTATAATAAATAATACTGCCGCTTATAATAACATTATTCAAATACAAATTGTCATAAATAAACTGAAAAAAGCCCCTCGAGATGAAGAAGGCATGCAGGCAGTGGTTTTTATATTTATGTAGAAAATAATAATGTTTGTAACATTTTAATTCTGTAATATTTTTTTATATGTAAAGACATTTGTGTATTGCTGTACATCCTGTGTGTATTAAGCAATGTGTAAGCGTTTTGACCTGCATAGGACCATAACTAACTCATTCTACGCTGGACTTTAGACCTGCTTTTAGATGGTCAATGACGTGGTCTATTTAAGTTCTTCAAAATATCAATGCGCCAACGATGCGCCTTAACACACCTCTATTTTAGACCAGCAAGTCCATGAGTTCAGAAAGTGCCACAAATGGATTCGCTATTTAAACAACATGGTGCAAAACGTGAAAATTAGGGTTGTGCTGGTCTGAAAATAGCAACAAGTCGCGCATTACATGTCTTGCACCTTATTGCGGCGGGTGTATGATAGAGCCCTTAGCCTATATATCCGCTGAACTGCAGTGTCCCAGTATTTAACAAATAATGTTCAATATCACTCAACCTCCCAGTACTTGACAGTTTGCGAGCCCATAAGGAATAACATAGCCTTCAATTCACCCAAACATTGCAAAACCAAACATGAGTATTTCTCCCTATTCCGGATCCACCAACCATCAGCATCTGGTTGACATTGATTATCTGCGATAAACAGCAATATAAACCTGCTCTCGTTTAATGATACGAAATGCCCCAGAGCTCCAGACACTCAACCCTCGGTCGGATAACAAGACAAAGCCATCGTCTGGTTTCAAAGGGCTGCTCTCTGTGCTAAACTTTTCCAAGATGATCCAGGTCTTGCTCCGGCTTTCTTTGAGCGCTTTCGCCTCATTAGTTTGCTGAGGCTGAAGTCTCCTGGTCTGGTGGCTGTTTGTCTGACCTCGGCACAAAAAAACACACATTTACACCTCATTAGCACAACTGTAGGAGAGGATAATGCACAAAACAGGCCTTCTTGTAAAGTGCTCACTTCATAGAGCAAGTTAAATCTAGAGTAAAGTCTGATAATAAACCAGAAGTCAGAATCAGAATGAGCTTTATTCACAGAGTGTGCACAAACACACAATACATCAACATAATCATATATAGTATCAACACAAGAACACAATGGCATTTAAATAAGTGCAAAATAAAGTAAACAATACAAATTCTGAAGTTAAGTGGTTCATTGGTTACATAAACCGTAAGGGTCCTGTATGTTTATGAACATAAGAAAACAGGTAGCAACTGATGTGCTAAGTGTAGGTCTTCCTTTGGGCTTGATAAAGCCAGGTCTGAGAGTTTAAAATAGGTTTCGAAAGGTTTAATTTGAAGGTTTACTCTGAGAAGCTGGGGATTTAATTTTTTTGCTAGCCTGAATTAACATGGTTGATTTGTCTGATAGGTTAGAAAGTCGCATGCTTTATCTAATGGCTAACATGTTTTAGCATGTTGTTAACATGAACTAGCAAGCGGCTAACATGCTTTAACATTAACTGTCAACATGGTAGTGTTAATTAGCATATTGTTAACATGTTTCTAACATGGATGGCATGTTTTAGCATTCTTTATGTTATATTTTTAAGATGTTGCTAGCAAGAATTAGCATTTTGTGAACATGTTTATAGCATTTTTATCATATTGTTAACATTTTTCTTAACATTATTATTATTAGCATTTTATTAGCAAAAATTCACATGTAGCCATGTTTGGAGCATGAACAAACTCTGTTTATAGGCTAAATGAGTGTTCTGCTTGTATTAATAGCTTGTAGCATGAAGCTGTAGCAACATGCTGTTAACAACATAATATTATTAGCATTTTATTAACAATACTTGATGTGTAGCCATGTTTGTAGCATAAACAAGCTTTGTTTATAGGCTAAATGAGTGTTCTGCTTGTATGATTAGCTTGTAGCATAAAGCTGTATCAACATGCTGTTAACATTTTATTATTATTAGCCTTTTATTACCAATTCACATGTAGCCATGTTTGTAGCATGAACAAACTTGGTTTATAGGCTAAATGAGTGTTCTGCTTGTATGATTAGCTTGTAGCATGAAGTTGTAGCAACATGCTGTTAAAATTTTGTTATTATTAGCATTTTATTAACAATAATTGATGTGTAGCCATGTTTGTAGCATAAACAAACTTTGTTTATAGGCTAAATGAGTGTGCTGCTTGTATGATTAGCTTGTAGCATGAAGCTGTAGCAACATGCTGTTTACATTTTATTATTATTAGCATTTTGTTAGCAATTACGTGCAGCCATGTTTGTAGCATGAACAAACATTTTATAGGCTAAATGAGTGTGCTGCTTGTATGATTAGCTTGTAGCACAAAGCAGTACATTGTTGACTTGATTTTATGTGTTTTTGCTAGCATAAGCTAGTACAATAACAAGTATTAGCATGTAGCTAGCATGTTTCTATAACAAATCATGTTTCTAGAGCATGTTTTTACAAATTGATCACATGTTTCCAGCTCAAATCAACATGTTAGTAGTAATGTTTTAAAATGTCACTACCATGTTTCCACCATTAACTAGCATGTGCTGGGCTAGCTGCTATGCTACGCTGATGTAAGGTAGACAGTGAGATGTTGACCTGAAAGTCTGAAATCTGAAATATTTTGCGGTTTTAATCATCCCTTTTACAAAAATCACTTGTTTACTGATTAAAATGCAGTCTCAAGCGAAGACGACGTGTGTTTTTTGTGCAGAAAGAGCTCGAGTAGATTATCAGAGTTGCTTGATGTGGTTATAAAGCTGAAGCGCGTGTTTAAGACAATGGCGTCTGACAGAAGAGTGTTTTGCTCTGATCATGTAATCCCTGGAGAAATGTTTTCATTTGCTCGAGCGACATGCAGCATGAACAGCAACAATGTCTGAAACACATCATTCCTTCACTCCAGCTTGTTATGAACAGATTACAGCTTCAGCTAAACCATAATTGTCATATTTACATTCCCACCGACTCACTGTACAATATTACATTATTAAAGTTTAGCACAGTCGATATTTTAATGAGTCACTGTACTCATTTGTAGCCAACTGCAGCACGCTACTTTTAATATAGTAATGTTCTCTCTTTTTAATCACATTTATAATGCCAAAAAGACTTTCACATTGCTTTTTTAAAAACTCTTTCTCATAGTTAACTCAAACTCAATTCCTGGAGGGCCGCCGCCGTTTTGCTCCAACCCTAATCAAACACAGCTGATCCAACTAATCAAGGTCTTCAAGACTATTAGACACTACTAGCTGTGTTTGATTAGGGTTGGAGCAAAACTGTGCAGAGCTGCGGCCCTCCAGGAATTGAGTTTGAGACCTATGAATGGCTGATTGAAGGAATGAATGAATGAATGAATGAATGAATGAATACAAAATTTGTTTCTTGAACAAAGCCTTTTTAATTTTGAGTATTGTAATTTTTAGTAAATTCTTAAATTAAATTTGCACCATTCTAAGGTTTAGTCATTTGTTTTTGTTTATTATTATTATTATTATTATTATTATTATTATTATTATTATTATATAGTATATAGTAGTAGTAGTAGTAGTGGTGGTAGTAGTATTACACTGTAAAAAATTCTATGATCAAGAAGTCATGACAGCAAATGTTTTTAGTTCATTGTAACTTATTAAACTAAGTTGATCATGTTCTAACTTTATTTTATAAGTTAGGCAAGCCGTTTTAAGTCAGTATAACATAATATAAGTTTGATGTACTGATAAGGTTAATTTGATTCAGCTTAAAAATTTGAGACAACTAGGTTTTTACGTAGTAGTAGTTGTTGTTGTAGTAGTTGTTGTTGTAGTTGCAGTAGTAGTTGTAGCAGTAGTAGTTGTAGTAGTTGCAGTAGTTGTAAGAGTTGTTGTAGTAGTTGTAGTAAAAGTTGTAAAAGTTGTATTTGTTGTTGTTGTAGCAGTAATAGTAGTAGTAGTAGTAGTTGTTGTTGTAGTAGTAGTTGTAGTAGTAGTAGTAGTAGTAATTATAGTAGTAGTTGTAGTAGTAATAGTAGTAGTTGTTGTTATTGTACTTG